>SKCR01036795.1:0-98761 GCA_019454045.1 Zanthoxylum bungeanum | reverse complement strand
GTAAGATGTAGCCATCTCTTATTATTTGCAAGTCACCGATTTTAATCTACCTCTGATACCATAACTGTAACACCCTGAAAAATCAGAGTGTTACTGGCAAGAGACTGGTGAGGCTAATAAATTCTTAAGACATCCGTAGAGTATCGAGGCGGGGCTAATAAGTTCTCAATAACAAATGCAGCTCGACTTGATTTAAGATCATCACCTTCTTTAACCCATTTCCAGGTTTTTCTAAGTCTCTTGGTTTATGTTCTCATTTTGATATGTTAGTGAATGATTAACATGAATGATGCATGCTAAATTTGTTTAATAACACAGATACGCCAATTTCTTTTTCTAAGACTTCGCCATTTCAGCTACAATTGTTTCTTGTCAAAATCGTATCATTAAATATATATTATATATATATATATATTATATATATATATATATATATTATAATTATATTATCATTTACATCGGGTCGAGTCGGGTCAGACCCGAGTTTTCTGACCTAAACCAGTGACCCGACCTGAAAATGAATTTTAAAATTAATAAACCCGACCGGGTAGGGTCGGGTCGTTGCGGGTCGGATCGGATCGCGGGTCGACCCAACCCTATGAACACCCCTACTGGTTGGTGTCGTGAGGAGGAGGGGGGAAGAAAAGAATTTCGTGAAGAGGGAAAGAAAAAGAAATTTAACCTTTTAAAGCTAAAAAAGAAAAATCTAGATACTATTATACTAATAATACTAAAATATTATATGGTCTTAGATTATTTCCTTTTAAAATATATATATATTTTTTTAAATGTCGGATATACTATCGTCAAATCATTCTACTTGGACTTAAGAGGAACATGTAAAATCCTCGTTTGTCTCAGATTCTTACAAGAAATGCACCCCGGGACTCGAATCAAGACATGAAAATAAAGTTTTAAGCTCTTTACCAATAAGTCATGCTCTCTGAAGCTCCTTTTATAATACAATTAATCCTAGCCCACTCATTATTCTATAAGAAGGAATGACATGGAAGATTTATGCCCACTGTAGGCACTGTATTTTTGCATATAAGTCCCTATAATGAGTCTCATTTGGAGACACTACCTCTTAAGTCACAGAAGTCACGGGAAACGGACGTCGGAAGGGGAAATTCAGAATAAGTACGTCATCGGATTCATTTCACAAGTTCACTGTTCTTCGTTCGTGCTGCGTTCGTGACCACGTTCAAACGGCAAGCAGATTGCGGGCGTTCGTGTAGCGTTCGAATAGGCGTTCGAACGGCGTCGGTATTTCTGGTTTTGCTGCTAGCCTTACGCTCAAGCCCAATTAGCCCACCAAAGCCCATAAAACACATCCCAATTAATTAAATACATATTTAACACATGGGGAATTAAATAAAATCTAAAAATCATATACCAAATTAAATAAAAGGTTAAATAAAATCATACCAAATTAAAATCAATCAAAAATATTATAATCCTAACTAAACAAATTTCATGCCTAAAACCAAACAAATTAAATGTTATATCCCTAATTTGAACCAATCTTGTCCCCCAATCAAATCTTTGGTTTTCCTTATTTTAACTAAATCAAATCCCCATTTAATGCACAAATCCCTTCCTTGTCAAGCAAGGATTCAGCCATAGCCCTTTGCCTATAAAAAGAACCATTCACCACACATCTAAACCCCTAGTGGATTCACACAACGAACACCCAAGCTCATTGACACAACCGAACTCACACTCACAACCCTCACAAATCAAACACACAGCCGAGACACATAAACCATTGACCAAGCACGGCCATAGCCTTTTGCCACTTCAACGAACTCACAACTCACAACCCCTTTACGTACTACACTAACCGAAAATCACACCCAAACAGCAGCCCAAATCACACCTAAACAGCAGCAAAAAACGCAGCAAACAGCAGCCGAAAACGCAACAAACAGTGACCAAAATACAACAGCAAAACAACAGCGAAATAGAGGGAAAACAGCAGCCCGAACAGCGAAACAGCGAATGGAAACGTTGAACCAGTGAACTAGAGGAGTTGCGGAGCATCCACCTTTCCGAAGACCGTGTACGGTACTTCCGAAAGTCGACATAAAAGGTTAGACCTGAGGGCACCTTTCTCATTAGTTTATATTCATCTTTTAATTGTTTATTGAATCTTATTCGCATGAGAGTCGTTGCATAATGTGTGTTGTGGCCCTTAAATGAATGAAAATGTGTCGCCTCTTGTGGTATATAGGATGGAAACCCGGACATAAATTTCATAGCCGATTCCGAATGGACGGTAGTATGATCTGTACTCGTGATACAACTCCACGTACCACTTGAGTATACGACACATATTTTATTTTCACGATATCTTGATTTGTTTATTATCGTTATCTATTTTCTGCATGTTATTTGTTTGAGTAATGATAAGGTCAAGCGCTTGGGCTTAGTAAGTGCGATTAAATGTCCTCTATTTCGAGGGGTTAAAATCATTTACCACGATGCTTCGCCGGGCCGGACGATGTATATTCGGTTGAATGTGAGATGTGTTCAATCGGGTATACGAAGTCCGATATTGTTATTTCTTTTATTTCTTATATGCATTGTGTCATTAGCGCATGGGCTTAGTAAATGCGATTAAAGGTCCTCTATTTCGAGGGGTTAAAATCCTTTACCACGATGCTTCGCCGCGTCGGACGATGTATATTCAGTTGAATGTGAGATGTGTTCAATCGGGTATACGAAGTCCGATATTGTTGTTTCTTTTATTTCTTATATGAAATGATGAGGTCAAGCGCATGGGCTTAGTAAGTACGATTAAAGGTCCTCTATTTCGAGGGGTTAAAATCCTTTACCACGATGCTTCGCCGCGCCGGACGATGTATATTCAGTTGAATGTGAGATGTGTTCAATCGGGTATACGAAGTCCGATATTGTTATTTCTTTTATTTCTTATATGCATTATGTTATTAGCGCATGGGCTTAGTAAGTGCGATTAAAGGTCCTCTATTTCGAGAAGTTAAAATCCTTTACCATGATGCTTCGCCGCGCCGGACGATGTACACATGATTGGATGAGAATGAGTTCAATCGGACACGTGAGGTATATTCAGTTCAATCGAGAAGTTAAAATCCTTTACCACGATGCTTCGCCGCGCCGGACGATGTATATTCAGTTGAATGGATGTGTTCAATCGGGTATACGAAGCATGATATTGTTATTTCTTTTATTTCTTATATGCATTGTGTTATTAGCGCATGGGCTTAGTAAGTGCGATTAAAGGTCCTCTATTTCGAGAAGTTAAAATCCTTTACCACGATGCTTCGCCGCGCCGGACGATGTACACATGATTGGATGAGAATGAGTTCAATCGGACACGTGAGGTCCTACATTGTGGATTTGTTTGTCTATGTATGTGTTGCAAGCATCAGGTCTGGTTCCGTTCGAACGCGTTCTCGAACGCCATACGAACGTGAACCTTCTGTTTACTGTTCGAACGCGTTTTCGGATGCTACTTGAACGCGTACACATTTTTGTAGTTTTATCATGCATCAGGTCTGGTTCCATTCGAACGTGTTATCGAACGCTACACGAATGCGAACCTTCTGTTTACCGTTCGAATGCGTTTTCGGACGCTACTCAAACGCGTACGTATTTCTTGGTTTCATCATGCATCAGGTCTGGTTCCGTTCGAACGTGTTCTCGAACGCTATACGAACGCGAACCTTCTGTTTACCGTTCGAACGTGTTTACGATTGCTACACGAACGCACACACACTGAACAGAGTCCATTTCATCACATGTCATGCATAATTGCCACTATTAGTTATTCCTTTGTATTACGAACCTGATTGCTTCTCTTTATTACGCATGATTGTGCAATTGCCATTTATCTGTATTCCCCACATGTATGAATACAATATGCTTATTAAGTGGTATGCTTGTCGTATGTTAATTTGCCTTTATGCATGCAAATTCGGACATAGATTATATGCAAATAGGTTGTATGCAAACATGAAAAATGTGTTATATGCAAACTTAGACATGAGCTTTGTACTTATGCATGCGAACCTAGGAGTAAATTATCCTTGGAAATAACTGTTGCTTAGGCTTGGTTGAATTATTGTACAAATCATTTTATTACAAGTGGCATAAGTAAGGGACCATTCCGAACCCAACGGTTTGAGGTCTTCCCTTGCGAGGGGTGAATGCGGCCTTAAATCACATTTTCCCGGGTCACACCGGGTGGCGACTCCATGTTATTTCTCCGGTTTAGTTCCCTCGCGGACTATTCCGTACTCTCAACTAGGCCGCGAGCCTGGAACAGCGTCGCCCAGTTTCTATGTTCCCACACCCACCAAAAATTATTTCTAGAATCTTCAACTAATAATCTTACTCAAATCGAGGTAAAAAAATCCGTCAATACCATATCAACCCGAAAAACTCAAACTGAAGTCAATTAAAATTTTTACAGGTTATTACAAATTGCTACCGTTCGTTCGGAAGTAATAATCAGGACAAAATTAAATTAAAGCCAAATTAAATTTGAAATTTTCATTTAAGTCCATCTTTAATGTGGGGGAATTAAAAATGTAAAGGGGTGAATTTTTTAATGATTCAAACTATTCCTCTTCCTAAAAAAATAATCTTTATACTTTGAACCCGCATTTAATACATTGAATTCATTTGACCTTTGATACATATGCATGCATAATGTTGATGATGGTTTTCGGCCCTCAAGAAGTCAGAATCTCGAGAAATGGTCTAAAGTCCTTGCAAAGGCTGAGAAGTCAGACATAAGGAACCCGAGCCCGAGGTGATCATATTCGAGCCCGATGTGGTCATACCCGAGCCCGAGATGGTCAGGGCCGAGGTGGTTAGACCCGAGGTGATCATATCCAAGCCCGAGGTGGTTAGGTTCGAAGTGGTCGAGCCCGAGGTGGTCATACCCGACCTGATGAGAAGATATTTGATTCGATAGTGTGAGTATCTATAAATCACGACCCGAGGTGGTCCTGCCAACCCGACCTGGTGGGTCATTAGGCCATGACAACTGTTGCTTCTGCCGACCCGACCTGGTAGGGCAGGCCGATGTGGTAATAATGGTATGATCAAAGTCAAGATGATGTAAGCCCTACATGAGAACTTGCACATTTCAAAGAGGTCTGACGTGACAGATTACAGGCTGGAGGTGTTAGGGTAGACACAGCGGAAGCCCGCGGTGGAAGGCGAAAATGGTTTTTAAACATTTTAAAATTTTTCCCAAGCGAATTAATAAATATCAAATATTTTTAATTCACCCAAATAAGTTCAAATATATTATTTATTAACATTTAATAACATAATATATTTCGAAACACGATGAATTATTTTACGAAAATATTTTTCGACAAATAACTACGCGTAATGGGCAAACGGTCAAACCGATTGACCAACCACCGAGCCGGGTCAACCCAGTCACTTGGGCAGTGTTCGAATAGTGCCCAGTTTGCTGGTTTCACCGCCGGCACGCGGTGAGCCAATTTTGATGCGAATTTCACCGTTTTCTCGTGTTTTCGCTCCGGAATAATTTTTGGAATTTATCCACCACCCAATACACATCCAAAATCATCCAAACAAACATATTTTTACATGAATAATATTATGTTTTAACATCCAAAATCAGATCTGATCCAGACTTTGTTTTTTGTCCATTTTCATTTCAAAATTCAATTTAATCACAAAATTAATCCAATTAATTTACACCAAATTTAATCACCATAATACAAAGTTCCAAGAACAATTGTAGGCAACATTAGAGTGGTAATATCACTCTAGAATGACAATTTTAATTTTAAGATTAATTCACTAATTAATCTAACAACACATGCTTAACAAAGAAAACTATTAAGGTTTACTAAACAATCAACACCAAATCTTTGAACCATATACATATCCAAGATATATATAATTTTAAAACATGCAAAATACATATCTAATATAAAATTGCATGCTTAAGAAATAAAATTAAGAAATTAGAAATTGGAACCTTTCATTACCTTAATTTCAAGCTTCCAATTAATCAATTTCTTCTAATTTTGATGTTGATCAATTGTTTAGAACCCTAACCCCTTATTTCTTTAATTTCTCAACACATGAGAATGGCTAAAAGCCTTGAAAAATGGAAACAAGTTCCATTTATATAATAATTCTCAAATTTTGAAAATTGAGAAATTTTTTTTAATAAAATAACAGTTATTTTTTGTTATAATTTTGACACCTCATGATCGTATCCTTTAAAAATAATTTTTTTGATATTTTTTGTTAGTTAAAAACATGTGGCAAAAACACATGGAATAGAAAATTAAAATTGGCCAAATAATAAGAATATTCCTAATAATATTCTTATCCAAAAATAAATAAATTAACAAATTAATTAATCTATTTTATTTAATTAACAAAAATTCAAATTAAGTACATGGAAAAATATTCCAAGAATATTCTTAAATTTTATCATTATTAATAATTAATAATTAATTAATTAATTAATAATAATAAAACAAGTGTCAAAATTAAATAGGTTAATAATGTGTATCTAATCTTAATTATGTATCGTATACAAATACACATTATTTAATACGCATGTGTAAATTATGAATAATCTGAATTATCCATAATTAATTGCCCAAGTGCTCAATGAGTACACTTTATATTGTGGGACTCTCTAGGTTCAAGTTTATCTGTCATAGAAACCATTTCCATGACCGTAATTTGTCCACTCACAAATTACAACGACCACAGATAATCAAGTTGAACCATCCAAGTCGAAATCATCGCATATATATAATCCATCTGTCATAGATTATCTGAATTATTCTGGAGATATAAATTAAACGTCAAATCTCCGCTATGAACAATTCATGTGTCGCGACATAATTATGATTCTTCAATAAATATCCAGAACTCGTTTCCGAATCATATCTCGGCCAAGGATTTCAAAGAATAAAAAATTGGATACCTAAATCCCGTACACGGGACTGACATATCCTCTCTGGATACATCACAGGATATCATGAGTATCGGTCCATATCCAACGAACATGCGGAGGTCTGATCTTAAAAGATCATTGACATGACTGTCATCAAAGTATGAAGGATATCTCACATATCCATAGTGGTATCACAAGTCAAAAGAGCTAATATGCTAGTCGACTCGTAGAGATTCCTATTGACGTTAGTGTACCATCTATCAGGAATCTTTAAATGAGTCGTTCAGTATTTATCCAATAAATACATACGTGTTTATATGAGTCTCCCAAGACTCATGGTTTAATGAGAAAAACCATTAGAACAATTCTAATATACAACACGTACCGGTCTCACGGGTTTACTAACTGACCAAGTATGTAAACCTTGACTACGAACAATTAAAGAATGGATTGTATTGTGACATTTCTCAATAACAATTGCGGCGTTTTTACAATTATGTCACAACTATTCATTCTAAGGTCTTTTACGCCTTTACCATATATAAGATTATATTGATGAAAATTACTTAATTTTATTCATAATAAAATAAAATGTACATCATATTTACAATAAATACAATAAAATTTGGCGCGTCGAGCACCAACTCTAACATTTTCTCCCACTTGCTATTGTGTCAAATTTTCTTGTGCAACGACACCACTATTATCATAGAACAACGAGATCGAATCCTCGATGCTTGGGACAACTCCCAATTCAGTGATAAATTTTCTAATCCATACAGATTCCTTTACAGCATCTGATGTCGTAATATATTCTACCTCAGTGGTGGAATCAGCTGTTGATCATTGTTTGGAACATTTCCAACTGACTGCAGCATTATTAAGAGTAAATACAAACCTGAAGTAGACTTTCTATCATCAGGATCTGACTGAAAGTCAGAATCTGTATATCCTCTTATCTGTAAATCACCTTTTCCATAAATAAGAAACTTATCCTTAGTACCTTTTAGACACTTTAGGATATGTTTAACGACCATCCAATGGTCGTTACCTGGATTTTACTGATATCTGCTAGTAACGCTTACTGCATAACTAATATCAGGTCTCATACATAACATGACATACATAATACTTCCTAAGCATGATGCATAAGGTTGACTAGACATTCTAGCCTTTTCATCTTCCGTCTGAGGACACATCTCCTTCGAAAGATGAATGCCATGTCGAAAAAGTATATTAGCAACTTTACAATTGCTAAAGTTGTACCTTTCTAGGATCTTATCTTTGTACGAAGATTGGGATAACCCAATCAACTTTCTTTCTCTATCTTTATAGAGTTTTATACCAAGTATATATGAAGCTTCACCCAAGTCTTTCATGGAGAAGTTTTTACAGAGATATGCTTTAACACCCTAAATCATTCCAAGATCATTTCCAATTATCAGGATGTCATCAAAATAAAGCACCAAGAACACTATCATACTCCCACTAACCTTCTTATAAATACAAGGTTCTTCTTCATTTTTTAGAAAACCAGACAATCCGATTACCTCATCAAAATAAAGATTCCAACTCCGCGAAGCTTATTTCAGTCCATAAATGGACTTCTTAAGCTTACATACCATGCCAGAATTTTGGCTGGAGACAAACCCCTCCGGCTGTTCCATATAGATTTCTTCATCAATAAATCCATTAAGAAAAACTATTTTGACATCTATTTGCCAAATATCATAAACATGGTAAGCAGCGATAGCCAATAGAATCTGATGAGTGGTAAATGTATCACTATTTCCCACTCATTTGACCTAATATTTTGTATAATTTCTTGAGTTTTTGTGAATATTTTGATGTGTTTTGTGTTATTTTGTAGATAAATAACGTTTCAGGACTTTCTGGAGGTGATTCGGGGCCAAAACAGGGAAAAATGGACAAAAATGGTAAAACTGTCATTTGGCGTCGCGAGGCGCATCCTGCATTGCGACCGCTAACGTGCACCGGAGACCGCTAACGTGCACCGAAGTCTGCTAACGTGCTCCGAAACACGTGTCATAATCAGAGAAGTTTTGCTAAAATGCGATGTCTGCTAATGTGCGCCGAATCTGCTAACGTGTGCCTGCCACATGTCGACATCATAGTAAATCATGCTAACGTGCACCAGACACGTGTCATCATGACATGCTATCAACAATCATCATCGCCACGTCAGCACAATTATTGAGTTAAAAATTCAGTCAATACCATGTCAGCGCCACGTCAGTACAATTATTGAGTTAATCATTCAACCTCTGACACGTGTCACCATCTCAACAAAAAGGCATGCCACGCGTCCTTCATCAACGCCGCGTCGTGACGCAATAACAATCTTGGGCGTCGCAACGCGGGAGCCATTTTTTTGCCTATAAATAGAAGGCCGAATGTCAGATTTGAATTCATACCTTCTTCTATGTAATTCCTTAAGAATACTAAGAAGATTGTATCTTGTTTGTTTATTTACAGCTTTCAGTAATTAATTTTCACATTTACACATTCTTTTCTTTACTTTTCAGTCTTTACTTTCTGTAGTTTACTTTTACGTATAGTATTTTCATTTCTTTACTTTTTCAGTTTTCACTTTTCAGTAATGAGGAGGTAACTCCCCCTTGCTTGGGTAAAAGGTAAAGCTTTTTTTACTATTATTTAGATTAATCTCCCTTAATTATAATATATAAACTATTTAAAACCTGCCTTAATGAGGATACCGCTTTATTGGTCGGTTGGTAATTATTGAAATTGGTTATAAACTTGACTAAACCGGATACCGCCTGATTGGTCGGTTGGTAATTAATTATTAATTTGATTTAATCAGGATATCGCTTATATGGCTGGTTGGTAATTATCACGCAAAGTTTATATATTATAATAAGGGTGATATCTAAAATAGTAGTGATAAAAGTGAATCTTTTAACCTCATTATTTTCTTTTATTGTACTTTTACATTTTTAATTTCCAGCATTTACTTTTCCGCATTTACTTTCCAACATTTACATTATGTCTTTTATTTTATTTAAGTTTTTACTAGCAGTAAATATATGTCGCAACTAAACCCGTTATCTGGGGTTGTGATGAATTCCAATATCACCAGTTTATAAGGGGTTATTTTATAGTTTGGGTAATATAAAGGTTTACTTATTATGTCTTAAGCTTAATGCTTCTTGTTAACTGGCCACTAATAAGATTGATCTGGTAAACTTAAAATAAACTTGACAAATGAATTTTAGGTTTCAGCCTTAGACTTAATAGCCCACGATCTTCCTTGAGGATAAATAACCCTTTAATAGATTTCTTTTCAATATAGACATATACCTGTCAGGCGGGGGTAGCCACAATTGGAACTTAATCTTAATGAATTCAGGTAACTTGGTTGACATAGACATATGATTAATTTGGTTACACTGGGTATTTGCATCCGACCATCGACATAGGCTTTTACAGAATTTCGTGTTCCAGGTTAGTAAACCAATATGTTACACAAACATAAAATAACCACCTCATCTTTTAAAGATATTGGAAAGATTCACAACCCTGGATAGTTTATTAATATTGAATTTTCCTCAATCTACTTTCGCGCTATTTCTTTTGCTTGATTTAATTTTAACGTCACCACCCAATCAAACAATCAATCCATTAGATACTTGTAAAAATTTGGCTTCATAAATTAATAGATTATGTATTAAGTCCTCGTGGGATCGATACTTTTTATACTACTTGAACAATACCTGCGCTTGCGTTATACGCGTGTGATTACACCGGTCAAGTTTTTGGTGCCGTTGTCGGGGACTTATTTATCTTTCACTATTAGTTTTGAGGTTAGATACTTTTACTTGTGTCTAATTTCTTTTACTTATTATTTTCTTGTGTTTCAGGTTCTCAGAAACTACATGAGACGAACCAGAAGCTTTGAAATCCGTCCGCTTGACCCAGAAATTGAAAGAACCATCAGATAGTTGAGAAGGGAAAGACGAGAAGGCCAATAAGCAATCGTCAACATGGAACCTGAACCTTTGGAAGTTGCACCACCAATTCCTATTCGAGACAGAACCATTCCAGTGGTTGACGGCTTCATTTCCTATATTATACTTCCTCTCTTACCAGTAAATGCATGTGATATCAAAACATGCATCCAGATGATTCAACAGTCAGTTCAGTTTGAGGGGAATGCAACTGAAGATCCTAATGCCTACATCAGCAACTTCCTGGAAGTTTGCGGCACTTTTATTTACAATCGAGCAGTTGAAGAAGCAATAAGACTGCATGTTTTTCCATATTCCTTGGAAGACAGAGCTAAGGCTTGGCTACATTCACTACCAGCAAGTTCCATCACAACTTGGAACACCCTAGCCACCAAATTCCTTGCAAAGTACTTTCCACCAGCCAGAACTGCAAAGCTGAGAAATGACATCACATCCTTTGTGCAACATGACTCAGAATCCCTCTGCGAAGCTTGGGAAAGGTAAAAAGATCTACTCAGAAAATATCCTCACCATGAGATTGCAAAGTGGCTACAAGTCCAAACCTTATATAATGGACTTTTTATAATAATGAGAACCACAAATGATGTTGATGCTGGAGGTGCTTTAATGGAAAAATGAGAAGATCAGGCCTGTGACCTAATCGAAGAAATGGCCAACAAAAATTCATTGTGGCCAACAGAAAGGAGCATGATCCAAAGAATCGCTGGAATTTATGAGTTGGAGCTAACACAGCATTGAATGCCAAGCTGGACCATATATGTAAATTCATGGAAACTCTTAGCACTCAAGGCAATATTGGATCCATAAGTTCACCATATGGAGGAACACCAGAGACAGCCCAACAAGAAGAGACGGTGAATTATGTCAACAATTTCAACATATAGGGGAACAATCCTTATTCCAACACCTACAACCCAGGGTTGAGGAATCATCCCAATTTCGCATGGAGCAATAATTCAGGGCAAAAGAACTATCCACCACCTAGATTCCAACAACAAAACAAAGGCCATGAGCATTAAAAAGAACCAGGAATGGCAGAAGTGCTAGCTCAGTTAAAAAAATATGATGCTATGTTTCAGAGCCAATATGCTTCTATTAAAGCACTGGAGAATAAAATTGGACAACTGGCCAATGTTCAGAGTTACAGACCACCAGGTAACCTTCCTAGAAACACAGAACCAAATCCAAGGAACCGAGGGAAGGAGCAATGCCAAGCCATTACTTTGAAAAGCGGTACAGAAATCAACAAAGATGTTGGAATCAAGGCATCCATTGAGGAAGTTTCAAAAGATGCAGTTCCACAGATGGAGGAAAAAGAAGTAAAGGAAAAAAAGCAAGAAAGAATCACTCTGCCTCCACCTTTTCCACAGCGACTCCATAAAAGTAAATTGGACAAGCAGTTTGCTCGATTCCTGGAGGTCTTTAAAAAGCTGCATATCAACATTCCGTTTGCAGAAGCATCGGAAGAAATGCCCAGCTATGTCAAATTCATGAAAGATATTCTTTCACGAAGATGGAGATTGGGAGATTACGAGACAGTAGCATTGACAGAAGAATACAGCGCCATCATTCAGAGGAAACTTCCCCCGAAGTTGAAAGATCCTGGCAGTTTCACTGTCCCATGCACCATTGGAGAACATTATATCGGTAAGGCCTTATGTGATTTAGGTGCCAGTGTTAATTTAATGCCTTTTTCGATTTACAGAAGACTGCAAATTGGAGAAGCAATGCCCACCTCAGTCTCGCTATAACTTGCTGATAGAACGCTCGCATTTCCGAGAGGAGTAGTTGAAGATGTGCTGGTCAAAGTCGATAAACTCATTCTCCCAGCAGATTTCATTATCCTTGGCATGGAAGAAGACAAAGATGTACATATCATCCTCGGGAGACCATTTTTGGCTACAGGTCGAACTGTTATTGATGTTTAAAAAAGAGAACTAACCATGAAAGTGCAGGACCAAGAAGTTACCTTCAATGTTTTCAAAGCCATGAAATTCCCGAGTGAAAAAAACGTGGAGGAATGTTTCAGAGTTGATGTTGTTGATAGTATCATCCAGGATACTGATACAATTCCCACAGATAAACTTGAAGCTTGCATCACCAACATGACTGACAGCGAGCTAGAAGCTGAAATTCTGGAATGTATCAACTATCTTGATAGACCATTTCGTTTCAAATCGACACCACATGTGGAAAGTCTGGAACTACCGAAGAAAGAGTGAATCAAACCGTCAATTGAAGAACCAGCGTAGCTGGAGCTAAAGCTACTTCCGAGCCATCTAATGTATGCTTTCTTAGAAAACTCTTCTGAATTACCTGTGATTATTTCTTCTTCGCTAACATTGGAGCAGGACAAAAAGTTGCTTAGAGTGTTACGAGAACACAAGAAATCCATTGGCTGGACTATAGTAGACATTCGAGGCATTAGTCCATCATTTTGCATGCACAAGATTCTAATGAACGATGAGTACAAACCCACAATGGAGCATCAACGGAGACTAAATCCAATCATGAAGGAGATCGTGAAGAAAGAAATCATCAAATGGTTGGATGCCGGCATCATCTACCCTATCTCTGACAGTACTTGGGTGAGTTATATGCAGTGTGTGCCAAAGAAATGAGGAATTACCGTAGACTACAAGAAACTGAACAAAGCAACAAGGAAATATCATTTTCCGCTGCCATTCATTGATCAGATGCTAGACAGACTGGCGGGACATGAGTTCTATTGCTTTCTGGATGGATATTCGGGGAACAATCAGATAGCCATCGCCCCAGAAGATCAGAAGAAAACAATTTTTACATGTCCGTATGGTACTTTTTCTTTCCGTAGGATGCCATTTGGACTATGTAATACTCCTGCCACATTTCAACATTGCATGATGGCCATCTTCTCAGACATGTTGGAACAAAGTATGGAGGTTTTCATGGATGATTTCTCTGTGTTTGGAGACTCTTTCGACCACTGCTTGCAAAATCTGGAATATGTGTTACAAAGGTGCGAAGATACCAACCTGGTACTCAATTTGGAGAAATGCCACTTCATGGTGCATGAAGGAATTGTTCTTGGACATCAGATCTGACAAAAGGGAATCGAGGTAGACAAAGCAAAGATTGAAACAATTGAAAAAATACCTCCACCAACATCTGTCAGAGGGATTCAGAGTTTTCTCAGACATGCATGCTTTTACAGGAGATTTATCAAAGACTTCTCAAAGATTGCTAAACCTTTGTGCAATCTTCTGGAGAAAGATGTGTCTTTCAACTTCACCAAAGAATGCCACGAAGCTTTTGAGATCTTGAAACATAAGTTGGTTTCTTCTCCCATCATAGTAGCACCAGACTGGACCCTTCCATTTGAAGTGATGTGTGATGCTAGTGATTTTGCTGTAGGAGCAGTTTTGGGACAATGCAAAGCAAAAAATTTCCATAACATTTACTACTGCAGCAGAACTCTGAATGAAGCTCAAATCAACTACAGAACTATTGAAAAGGAGTTGCTTGCAGTTGTGTTCGCTTTTGATAAATTCTGCACTTATTTGTTGGGTCCCAAAGTAGTGGTCGACATAGATCATTCAGCAATCAAATACCTGATCGCGAAGAAATATGCCAAACCCAGATTGATCCGTTGGATACTTCTACTGCAAGAATTTGACGTGGAGATATGAGACATGAAATGGACAAAAAACCAAGTGGCAGATCACTTATCGAGGCTCGATAATGGAGAAACAGCTGGCAAAGAAGTGACAATCAAAGAAACTTTTCCAGATGAACAGTTATTTGCCATGAAACAACATGATGTCCCTTGGTATGTTGACTATGTCAATTACATCGTATCAGGAAAATGGCCGTTGGAATGAACAACTCAATAACAGAAGAAATTCTTCAAATAAGTCAAGCACTATGTCTGTGATGAGCCGTACGTGTTCAAACACTGTGCTGATCAATTACTGAGATGGTATGTTCCACATGAGGAGGTCAATAATGTTCTACAACATTGTCATTCATCACCATACGGCGGACACTTCAGCGGGAATAAAACTACAGCAAAAGTCTTTCAATCAGGTTTGTTCTGGCCCACTCTTTTTACAGATGCTTATTTATTTGCTCTTCAATGTAACAGGTGACAGAGAACGGGAAATATTTCGAGGAGGAATGAAAGACCTTTGCAAAAAATTCTGGAGGTGGAGATATTCGATGTGTGGGGTATTGATTTTATGGGACCCTTTGTTCCATTATTCAGAAACCTGTACATACTAGTTGCAGTAGACTACGTCTCTAAATGGGTTGAAGCAATAGCACTGCCATCCAATGATTCAAAAGTGGTGATTAAATTCCTTAAAAAGAATATTTTCACTCGCTTCAGAAAACCTCGGGCGATTATCAGTGATGGTGGCTCACATTTCTGCAATAGATACTTCGATGCACTCCTATCCAAATATGAAGTTACTCATAAAGTTGCCACAGCTTATCATCCACAGTCAAATGGACAGGTTGAAGTTTCAAATAGGGAGATCAAAAGAGTCTTGGAGAGAACCATTGGATCAACAGGAGAGACTGGTCTATAAAACTGGATGACGCATTATGGGCATACCTAACAGCTTACAAGACACCCATTGGTATGTCCCCATATCGAATGGTGTTTGGGAAAGCGTGCCATATGCCAGTGGAGCTTGAACACAAGGTGTACGGGGCACTGAAGAAGTTAAATCTTGATCTACAAGCAGCAGGAGAAAATCGACTCCACCAACTCAACGAATTGGAGGAATTTCACCTACAGGCTTATGAGAATGCTAAACTGTACAAAGAAAAGACCAAGAAATGGCATGATCGAAAAATAGTGCGCAAAAAATTGGAACCAAGGCAACAAGTGTTGTTATACAATTCAAGGTTGAAACTTTTCCCTGGAAAGTTGAAATCAAGGTGGTCAGATCCATTTGTGTTTACTCAGGTTTTACCATATGGAGCTGTTGAGTTACTTGATCCCAACACCAACGAAACATTCAAAGTTAACAGCCAGCGTGTCAAGCACTACTGGGGAGAATCATTCGAGTGAAAAAAAGAAAGTGTCGCACTTTCAGATCCAACCTAACGTTCGGGAAGTCATGTCTAGCTGCCGACTATAAACTTAGCGCTAACAGGGAGGCAACCCATGCAATTTGTGTATATATTGTGATTTTTTATGTTTTATTTTTGTGTGTTTCATTTATGTAGGTAATGTCATATTTCACGACGGAAGATGTTCTCATAAATCTTCACAAGTAATTTCCTTCTCTCCCTAAAAACTCTCTGATGAAAGTCTACAAAGCTCGCTTGGAACGGATGAGACTGCTAATGATAAAAGGTATTCCTAATGACATTCGTTGGATTATTGAAGCACGGGTCTGATTGGCAGGTGAGTCCTCTGACACTTTTATTTCATATCTGTCTGGTTTAGGAAAAAGCACCTATACTAAAAAGAGAAGAGCTAAAAGAATATGTGTTTGCTATAAATGTGCTCGTATGACATGTACTACTCGTTTTCATTCTTTAGGAATGATGTCTGATAACCGTGAAGATAAAATTAAATTCATTAGGGATGGCTTGAGTAAGGAGTCTTTGGATGACATATCTAAGACTCTTAAGATGCATCCAAGTGGATATGTGCATCATGCAATTCACATTTTATATACACAATTTCGAAAAGAAAGACAACAGTTAAGTCTCGGGAATCTGACTCTAAAAGACTCTGTTTGGCAATTTATAAGAAAATTGGATGGGAAGCTTGTCTCTGACGCATAGACGTCAATCAAGCTGTTACTTTCTTGTAAATATTATATCTCTTTGTCTTTTCCTAATAATTGTGTTTTTTTTGTTATTTTCTTTTATTTTCTCCGACATGATCCAGACTTTTTGACCTTTCATGATTTCTTTTATTATTTTGCTAATAATCGTCCTTTGGAAAATACTAGTGCTATTATTACCCATCCCTTT
The DNA here is from genome assembly GCA_019454045.1 of Zanthoxylum bungeanum. NCBI lineage: Eukaryota > Viridiplantae > Streptophyta > Magnoliopsida > Sapindales > Rutaceae > Zanthoxylum > Zanthoxylum bungeanum. The sequence goes on along the minus strand of SKCR01036795.1, from coordinate 81,829 downwards.
TCAGGTGTTATAAATTCAACTCATCATTGCACTCTTGAAGGCATCCAGATTTGAGAAAGAAATACAATAAAAATGAAAGCTACTTCAAGAAGACGAGTTGTAAACATCTGTGTGTTTTGCAGTACTAGTGTTGGTTCTAAACCAGAATTTGTAGCGGCAGCACATGAATTGGGTCGAGTCATAGCTGAAAGGAATATGCACTTAGTATATGGCGGTGGCAATCTTGGACTAATGGGGATCGTTTCAAGGGCAGTACAAGAGGGAGGCAGTCAAGTTCTGGGAATCATCCCAAAACCTTTGGCAGAAGCGAATCTTATAGGACCATCAAACATAGAGAAACTAATTGTGCCAGGTATGTCTGAACGACTGGTAGAAATGATTAACTGTGCTGATGCTTTTATTGCTTTTCCAGGAGGCTTGGGCACGATGGAGGATATTTTTACAGTGTTATCTTGGGCGAACTTGAACATACACTAAAAACCGCTTGGACTGTTTCACGCTGATGGATTTTATGATTTTCTTTGTGTATTTCTTGATGATGCCCGTTGTACGTGCCAAATTTGGACCCAAGGGTAAAATCGTCTTTTCACGACAAATTCAATACCAAAACCCACAAATATTGGCCCTTAAAAACTATATTGGAAAACCCAGCCCAAAAGACTTTATTCCGTCAGTACATAACACTACAAAAAAAGCCAAATAAATAGACAGTATAAAACACAATTGTTACTAACTATTTCCTCTTTTTCTAAACACAAACACATGCAACGCCGAAAGTTGGATCCAAGACACGTTGTGGGTTCCTTAGCCAGAAATGTCAGCACGTTGTAGACCCGTTGCCAGCTTTTATCACAGCTACAAAGTAATCTCTTTTCAGATCTATAAAATGGAAGATAACTCAGGGTTCAAGGCAGGCTTCACATCCTTCTTACAAGCTTCTATTCTCTGACACAAGTTCTGAGAACTTCCTATTTCCACAATTCTTATCACCGCCCTCACGGCCATCAAAAGAAAGTCAAGGTAATAATAAGCCTTACTTCCGCATATTACATAATGGCAGCTCATTTCATTCTACTGACTTGAGCGTCGGAGTGTACCCGGCACCCACCATACCGGTGGTAGTCTACTCCCGCTCACTCTATCTTTGTTTTGCAGGATCGTTAATGCCCCCAACCTACAAATTCTGATTGTGGACCTCGGCTGAATTCCACCATCCACAATTTGGCTCCCACCGTGGGGCCTTAGCGATTTATAGCAAACAAAGATCTTTCAATCTACAATTCGGAAAGCACTGTCACTCATGGCTTCAAGCAGCGAACAGACGCCAGATCTAATTGCGTCCCAAATAACTATGCTCCAAGAAAGATTACGAACTTTGGAGGAGGAGAACCAGACCATGCGGAGCTCCAATTTAAACCTTCAGAAGCAGTTGGAATAAATCTCTTCCACCTCTCAACAACGAGATTCTCCTGATAATCCCAATAATCTTTTGGCCCCATCTAACCTTTTGGAGACATTCAATGATGTGGCGAATGGTGATCCTTCCCCAGGCGACCTTCCAAGAAATCATACAAATATGATAATTTTTCCAGTCGACCAAGCTCAGCGAGTCGCTTCCAGCATGCGAAAAGAAATGTTAGAGTTCAAAGAAGCAATCTTATTCAGCTTGCCAGACATCAAGTTACCAATAAGGAAGAGTAGAGCCGGGACGATTTCTGACACACCATTTATTGAGACTATCTCTTCCGTAGAATTACCAAGAAAATTCAGTCCCCCGGATATGAAAATGTATGACGGATCAACTGACCCAGACGACCACATCATTCATTACAAATATAAGATGATGTCAACGGGCCTAACCCCTAACAGTGGGAAGCTGGGATGTGCAGATGATTTGGAGAAATGTTGGCGGGGCCAGCCCTAACTTGGTTCATCAACCTCCCATACAGGTCTATTGGATCATACCAACAATTGGCAGACAAGTTTGTAGAGCATTTCGCAAGTTCTTGCAAGATTAAAAAGACTTCAGAAGACCTTTACGCCGTCCAACAGAGAAAAGGAGAATCTTTACGAAACTACGTGGCTCGGTTCAATAAAGAAAGAATAACTATCTCTGACCTCCATCAACCTATGGCGGTAGAAGCATTTAGAAATGGATTGCTTCTAGAAAGTGGACTCTACAAAAAACTCACTAAATTTCGATGCTACACAATGGATCAAGCCATGGCTCGAGCCCAAGTTGAAATAAGGTGGGAGGAGGACAAGAGAAACCAAAGAAAAGAGAATTCTTCTAATTTTCAACGAGATAGTACTCAAGATACTGTTAAACGGCGCAAAGAATTCCCTAACAAAACGCTACGGCCAACAGACATGAAGAACAATCAAATGGTGCATCGACATTTCAACCGAGACTTCAAGAGACAACCATTGCCATTCAGGGTTCAAGATAAAACCATGAACAGAGAAAGGCTCCCAGACTACAATTTCACTGTTTCCCTAGGTGAACTGGTTTCGGTCCTCAAGAAGATGGGGAACGAGGTACGATGGCCCCCACGCTCCAGAGATTATTCAGCCAAGAAAGATACCAGCAAATGGTGTGAATTTCATCAAGATTATGGACATACGACAGCAGATTGCGTAGCTTTAAGGCTGGAAGTATTGGAATTGCTGAATAAAGGACATTTGAAGGATTTGGTTTCGGAGAAAGGCAAAACTACTATAGCCCGAAGAAACGAGAAGGAAGAGGGCCCCACACCACCACCACCAGTCAACAATACAGTAAGTTTTATTTCTGAAGGGTCCGAAGTCAGCGGTGTCTCATATTCGGCTGCGAAACGACATACCAGAGAAGCAACAATAGGTCCTTTCCGTTCAATTACGTCGATTGAAGGGATGTTTACAAACCTAACAATTGAATTCCCAGACGACAGCAATTCCAATCAAACGAATCCACATCATGACGCGCTGGTAATTTCATTACAGATTGCAAATTTTATAGTCAAACGAGTCTTAGTCGACACAGTATCGTTAGCAAACATCATCTTCAGAACTGCTCTGTCCGACATGGGAACCGAGATAGAAAGGATCAATAGGAGGTCAATTATTCTTATTGGATTCAGCGGCGAACAAAAATTCATAATCGGGGAGATAACACTCCCAGTCTATGCCGGAGGAAACAACAAGATGACAACTTTTTTAGTTCTCGATTGTCCCTCAGCCTACAATCTGATTGTCGGCCGACCTTGGATTCATGAGATGAGGGCAGTTTCGTCAACTTACCATCAAGTGCTCAAATTTCCCACAAGATGAGGGATTCAGGAGATTATGGGAGACCAACACGCTTCAAGAAGGTCCTACCAGACGACTTTAAAGGCGAAACCTCAGTCGGCATAGCAATTAATGAAGGGATCCGGTGTTTTACCACCAAATCAGCCAAGCGTAGAGGAGCTAGACGAAGTCCCAATACACCCAGAATATGCAGATCACAAAGTACCAATTGGAGTTAATCTGGGTCCCAATCTACGAACCGACCTAATTGATTTCTTAATGAAACGACGTGATTGTTTCGCCTGGTCACACGAAGATATGACCGGGATCAACCCGGAATTAATCACCCATGAGCTCCATGTAGATCCAACCTACCCTCCTGTCAGACAGAAAAGAAGAAAGTTTGCCCCGGAGAGGATCAGATCATCAATGAAGAAGTCCAAAAATTATTACAAAATGGAGCCATCAATGAGGTTCAATTCCCAGAATGGTTAGCTAATGTGGTGATAGTACGAAAGAAGAACGGGAAATGGCGAGTTTGCATCGACTTCACAGATTTGAACAAAGCGTGCCCCAAGGATTCCTTCCCATTACCTCAAATTGATTCCTTGGTTAATGCTACAGCAGGCCATGAGTTACTGAGTTTCATGGATGCCTATTCAGGCTACAATCAAATACTCATGCATCCGAACGACCAAGAGAAAACCGCTTTCATCACCAACAGAGGCATATATTGTTACAAAGTGATGCCATTCGGACTCAAAAATGCTAGAGCAACTTATCAACGAATGGTGAACAAAATGTTTTCTCAACAAATAGGGAAGACCATGGAGGTTTACATATATGACATGCTGGTAAAGTCATTAGAAGCCGAACAACATCTGACACACTTGGAGCAGGCATTCGACACAATGAGGAAATATGGTATGAAATTGAATCCAACAAAATGTGCTTTTGGAGTCTCTTCAGGGAAATTTCTTGGATACATGGTCATGCGACGAGGGATAGAAGCCAATCCTAATCAGATCAGATCTATTCTTGACATTCATTCTCCTACCAATCCGAAAGATGTCATGCGACTAGCCGGGAGAATAGCCGCACTTAATAGATTCATTTCCAAGTCGATCGATAAAAGTTTTTTATTATTCTCAGCCTTGAAGAAGGCAAAGCACTTCGAGTGGACTCCAGCCTGCGAAGAAGCATTGACGGAACTTAAACGATACTTATCTTCTCCACCATTGTTATCAAAGCCACTCGACAATGAAAGACTTTTTCTCTACTTAGGAGTCTCAGAACAAGCAGTAAGTGCAGTCCTGATCCGAGAAGAAAACGAAACTCAACTCCCAGTCTACTATGTGGGTAAAGCATTATTAGATGCGGAGTCACCCTACCCTTATATGGAAAAATTGGTACTGGCTTTGGTAACTGCAGCAAGGAAGCTACGACCATATTTTTAGGGGCACCCAATTACTGTCTATACATCGTATCCAATGAGGAGCATACTTCATAAGCCCGAGCTTTCAGGGAGACTGACGAAGTGGGCTGTGGAACTAGGAGAACACGACATCACGTACTTACCACGCACCGCGATCAAATCACAAGCACTGGCAGATTTTGTCGCTGATTTCAGCTCCAGTCTACAGGTACCAGCTGAACAAGAAATCCAATGTATCCATCCTTCGACTACCTGGAGATTGGCAGTCGACGGATCAAGCAATAAACGTGGATGCGGCTTAGGGGTTGTGATTACAACTCCTGAAGGCGATGTGTTGCAGCAGGCGATCAAATGCGGCTTTAGAGTCTCTAATAACGAAGCCGAATACGAAGCACTCATAGGTGGCTTAAACTTGGCCCATGAGCTTGGTGCCAAGAAGATCGAAGTAAAATCAGATTCTCAATTAATTGTCAATCAATTCCAGGGTTCATATCAAGCTAGAGACTCACAGATGGTTTCTTATCTATAAAAGGTGAAGGAAATCCAGTCGATATTTGAGCAGATAACCATTTGTCAAATCCCCAGAAACGAAAATACGCACGCAGATGCTTTAGCTACACTGGGTTCGGCAATAGAAGGAGAAAAAATCCAGTCCATCCCAATTGTATATTTCCAGTGGCCAGCAATTTGGAAGAATGGAGTCGAAGAAGTTACAACAATCACATCAGGCGACTCATGGTTGACTCCAATTGAGAAATATTTGCAAAATGGCATGCTTCCAGAAGATAAAATTGAGGCTCGAAAGACTCAACGACTGTTGAGTTTCAATCAAGTCCCAAGGATCATAAATCATGCATAAACGAGTTGAATACATATCAAAGGAGGTGCAGAATAACTCACATTGATCGGTAGAGATGCAACAAAGATGAAGTGCGAACTACTCTCCCTTGCTTGGCAGTGAGCTGCACGTGTGAGGGGCTGCACGGTGGTGACTGGTTCGACTTCTTCAAGGTTCGGCCATGGGAGACACCATTGAAGCTCCAAGCTTCAAGCTTTCCAAGCACACAAACTCACTTCCCTATCACCTTTGTATTCCTCCATGAGTGTGCTAGCACTTAGATCTTGCTACAAGATCAAAATATTCTCCATTTTGTGTGAAAAACCAGAAAAAATGAAGAAGAAAATCGGTCAAGGAGACCGTGAGAAGAGAGAAACCATTTTGGCTCCATTTTGCCAAAACCGTGAATGTTGAATCAAGAGAGAGAAAAAAGTGATGCCTTTTTGTATTACCTTTCTTTTTATTTTATTTACCAAGTAAGTAAATAAAAGATATACAAAACTTTTATTAAAAAGTCAAAAACAAAAAGCAAAAGCTTTCAATCAACTTTTCACCCATCACTTCTACTTTTACTTTAAGTCACATCACATCACTTTAATAAAGTGACATGTTGTCAAGTCACATCACTCAAAGTGACAATTGATTGACGCATGATGTGACTAACGATTTGACGTTTGATGTGATTTGCGTGCCGCGCTCGAATTGAAATGCGAATGCGCTCGCAATCACTCTCGGGCTCGGGTTCGCTAATTCCAAATTAACGAATTTTCCGTCGCGTCATAATTAAATGATTACGCCTAGTGAAATCATATTCACGTCGCTAACGAATTAATTCTAAATTAATTCGTTCGCCCGAATTAAAATCCAATTTCAATTCCGCGTCGAAATCTAATTTCGATTAATATATCGAATATATTAATTTTACCGATTAATTCCAAATTAATCGTTCTCTCTCTTTAACGATATTTTATCCGAGATAAAATATCTCCGTAATTAATCCCAGATTAATTTTCTCTCTCTTCCAATTAATCCCAGATTAATTAAAGTGCGAGTCATACGTCATCGGTGAATCTTCAGGAAGCGACCCATGAGATCTCCGGATATGTTGGCAGTAAATACGGTCGTCGGACTATCCGAACATGTAAGTACCTCGTACTACGTTTATACCGATTTACAAGACAAGGTTGGCTTCTAGCAAAGCGCCATGCCTACCCAATTCTCCAGAAATATTCTTACAGGAATATATAGATCTGTATCAAGCATAGTATAACGTAGTATTGTGTATATCGGCCCAGTATCAGATAGTCACGTGCTAGGGCTGGGGCTGGATAAGTGTCTGCCCCGTCCGAAGCACATGTCGGATGTCTGGTAACGAGTCTCTATAATCAGATATTCATGACCTGGTCATAATATCATGATTGGATGCGCATCACTCAAGAGCACTAGTACCGTATCCTGCGTGACATCATCTCCACTATGACTGAAGTGATACTTCCGTCTCTTGACATCACACCCAATACATTACGACTCTCTGATAAACCCAGAAGTGGTGTACGCAGAACCGGTTAAAGCCCTGTACCACCAAGACCAAAGTCTACCGATTATCGTAAGTATTAGCGGTGCAAGTCTCAGGTTAAGACCAAATACACCTACCCTGATGTCGGACTCCCATAGACACATAGTCATAATACCAATGGGATTCCGAGGGGTCTATCCAGAGCGAAGCTGTTTCCCGTACCATCGGTGAAACACAACCTCCTATCGCACTTGCATAAGTATCCAATACTTAAATATATGAGAACTATGCCGTCGTGCCCTCACAACGCGCACAAGTGCAATACTAGCCTATTCCGCATTATCGATGTCCTGTCTCGATAATACTCCGGCTAGGGATATTTAATGATTAATCCTTCGTGGACTGATACTGTCTCATATCATCTCAATCCAGGAACTAATCATATGGACCTCTCTTCATTTATACATCTATGGTGATCTAATCACAAATGATGAGAGTGCAATTTCCTTGTCACATAGTTAATTTGTACAACAACACCGTGATCTGTACAAATAGTGACGCTATGGGTCATATTATCCAACAATCTCCCACTTGGCACATAGCCAGTCACTCGAGTGTCTAACACCCGAACTATGTACAGTTCGCTCAAATTGCTGAGAAAAGATTTTCGTCAGCGGATTTGCTTAATTATCGTCTGACGCGATTTACACGATCATCACATCGCCACGATGTATGATCCGAACGAATCAGATGATATAGAAGTATATATCTGGATCGTCGATGAGACCTTTAATTCCTTAGCATGTGCTGATGCCTAGCTCAGCTGCTGAAAGAACTATATCTAATCTAATTAGATTTATTTTCGATCCAAATGGCTTCTATTGCTGCCTCAGCTGCAGCAATAATCCGCATTTGTTGTTTATTTGGCAACAGTTATCTTGCTCGGAAGATTTCCAGCTCACTGTCCCAGTGTTCAAACTTTATAGTACCACAATATTTAATTGTTTGGAAACTTGCAGCAGTGATCCCAGTCACTTCAAGTTCTCCATCTCCATAGTTTAAGACAACATCTTTAGTTCTCTCAGATACTAACAGATGTTCTTAATCTTCAATCCAGTGACTATCACTTGGATTGACCCGATTGTGACTCCATATGCTCGAAGCGTATGAGACACCAAATCAAGTACATTTTAAATGTACAATTTCCAGAGAGTGTTAACCAACTCCAAATCTATCCCAGTAGATCTTTATTCCTCGAATAAAGGTTGTTACTCCCCAGAATTCTACGGAGAATTTCTATTGAAAGCCAAGCTTTCATCAATTGCTATATGAGAATTTCACTGTCAGTGCGCTCTCCCACTAACCTCCTTATATACACAAGAATTATTTCGTTTTGAGTCAAATCATAAACCATTATGATTATTTCAAAACGACAGTTCCAAGAACCTATGCTTGCATTACAAAAATGGATCGAATAACCCGCAAACCTCGTTTGTTGGTTATACAAAATCGTCAGAATGTTATAAACATTCTCCAAAAGGTTTCCTTTTCAGGAAAGCGATTTTGATCTATAACTGACACATTTCATAAATGAAATACGCAGTTATCAACAAGCATCTTCAAAATGGATTTACCATGGCAACAGGTAAAAGGTTGAACCGTTATTAACACAATGTTGATAACGATACCTTTCCGTCAAAAGCCCAGCTTTGTACGTTGGTATGTTGCCTTCCATGTATGTCTTCCTTGAAGATGTTTAATGTACCAATAGGCACAATGCCTTGTGGTACAACAACTAGTATCCAAAATAGTTGTTATACATGGAATCCATTTCGGATTCATGACACTTTGTCATAATAGGGAGTCGATACCTTGTATCACTACCTCATACGTAATCAGTTGGTGTACCTTAAAAGATTAAATCTTTATGAGGTGAGATCAGAAACCCATACCCCAGGTTGTTTTCTGACTCTCTCTGATCTACGCGGTTTCTTGTGTATTTGAAGATTAATGGTATAGATTCATCATAGATGAACTATTTGTGTTCCATTAAGGACTTCGTGCCTTGAACAGTATTACTCCGATTTTCATCGAGTATCACTATCCTCCCACTGACCACTGCATATCGGTATTCCTCTCAGGAAAAACCGCATGGTGAGCAACAATCACATTGTTCTCATGTGAGATTTACAAGTACTATACTTAAGGTTTCCCTTAGGATAACCTATATAGGCACTGTTCCAATTTGGGTCTTTCAGTTTGGTATCACCCAAACGTTATGCCTGGCATACCCAAATTACTAGAAATGAGAAACCCCGTTTCTTTCCTGTTCATTTCCTAATATGTAATCTGTGAAACAGATTATTATGGAACCTTATTCTAAATAAGTTCTTACACTGTTAAAACGTATCCGTTGAAGGAAATGGTAGCTCAGAGCGACTCATGATTAGCCTTATCATGTCTAACATGATTCGGTTAATCCGTTCGGACACACCGTCACTTTGACGTGTTCCGGGAGGAGTCCTCATTTGAAAGAATACTATACTCTTCATTTATATATAAGAAACTTATTGCTTAAGTATTTTCCATTACGGTCTTACCGTGACGGTATAATACTATAGCCGATCTGTTTGTCTATTTCGTGTCGAAACTCTAAAAGTTTACGATTCTGTTTCTTCAAAAGAAACACATAACCATAACGTGATGCCACATCCGTTAAGGTCACGAAATATTCATGTTCACATCTAGCCTAGCTAGATATGGGCCCACTAACTTCACCATGAATAGGGCTAACAGATCGGTGGCACTTACACTATTACCAAGTAAACAGTGTTTTAGGTACTTTACCTAACAAACTAGATTCGTAGACTTTATTTGAATAGTCAAATCAGTCATAGTATCCACTCTTCAAAAGTGTGGATATACGAGTCTTGTATAATTGTGTCCCAGACAACAATGCCACAAATAAGTCTCTATTGATCAAATCAATTTGAGCTATTTATTTGTCATTTTATATGTTTGAGATTTTAATTATATTCAAAATATAAATTCTGTTATTCACATCTAATGTGTTTATCTCAGTATCATCTTTATATAATGAAACACTTAGTGTTCTAGATATAAAGGTTTATCCACAATGGATTAAGCACTGATATAGAGATAATGTCTCTAGTTAAACTAGTTACATTATAACAGTTCCTAATTTAAGTACACACCCGAAGGGTAGTTCCTAAACTTAGGTATCTACGGTCGAAACAGCGACTTTCGTCCCGTTTCCGATTCGCAGAGCAATCTCAGCTTGAAGTCAGTATCCTGCTCAAAGCAGATTCTGAACATCAATACATACATTTTATGTACCACACTAAGTATTTAAAATCTAATTTCAATACTAGCTGTGAACATAACTAAGACAAACATTTTTAAAGTAAGAGCATTGCCCTTTCTTTAATTCCTTCGTGTCTGCCATATCCAAATGGTAGTCACTTTGGGATATGTCAATTATCCTTTTCAATATTTCAGAAACCTTAGGCCAAGCCTTGGGTTTTTAGAATATCGAAACGATGTGCACCTCGTGCTACATGCCCAATTGCAAACTTTGACTTTATCTCCTCTAGAATAGTCAATTAATTCTCCAAGAATTATAAATTGCAATTTTAATACTTCTTAAATCTAAAATTAGATTTATGACAAGTATATTAAATTAAGCACTAAAGTCATCATCACATAAATCTTCCAAAGATTTTATGCTCTACTTATTTTGCTTAATTTTGGGCTTAAGGTATAATAAGTTATTTTATCAAATAAAGTAACCTATTATTTATTCCCAATTATTTAAAATATTTTAATCCCAGATTATATTTTAAATATCCAACTTTTCAATTTTATCTTGATTACAATAGTCCAACTATTTAATCAACGATTAGTGGTACTATATATATTATAATGATTATAATAGTCCAACTATATAATCAAATATAATCCAAATTAATTAACCTCAATTACATTGATTACTATAATCCAATTTAAAATCAACTGTAAACTGAAATTAATTAATTCAAATATATTGATTAATATAATCCAATTATATTAATCAAGTATAATACAGTCCAACTGTTTATTAAAACAACAATTTAAATATTAGTCCAACTAACATTTAATATAACGACGAAATAATTTAAATGAGCGCGTATGGCGAGTAATTGAACGAGTATTGCAAATTCAATTCTTGCCTCCCACTATTTTTCGTCGAGCCTCTAACCCTCTGTCGCGAGTACTCGGGAAACCGTGTTTCCTAGTGGGCTAGGATCCCGTTAAATATCACACAATCTTGACTTTGGCCAACAAATTGTATGATAATTAACTAGGTAGATCTCGAAGATCAATTGGATCTCATCCAATCCTAGATCCAGTAGGCGGATATCCAAATCCTAAACATATATCTTATATATGCCAATACATCCAATGTATTACCTAACCTTTTTCCTCTGAATCAACTAAGCCTTGGCTTTGGCACAACAAACCTAGTGATCCCAGTCAAGCGCGACCCATTGACCATGGAAAGTTTCGTAATCAATGTCGATGGACAAGAAGTGGTCTTGACTTTGGCCAACAAACCACAACTTGGACAAGACACCGATATGGAACAAAACTCTCGTGATTCAAACACATCTTTGATGGACAAAGGGCTTGACTTTGGCCAACAACCCAATGCCAATCTCGGATCTTGAGTGAGAATCACTCAATGGAAGGAAAAACACTTGATATTGAGCGAGGGTTTTTCGCGTGCAATTCGCTACCAATTTATTATCTTTTTAAGGTCTCATCATCATACACCCTTAAACATGCATTCTAAACACATAATAAAGCGCATATGAAATAAAATAATAATGATATGCGGATGGATACTTTACATTGATCCTAGATCAAATCTCTCATTTTCTCTCTCCAAAGCTAGCACATGTATTACTTCTACCCGTTACACTACACTTCTAAAGAAACCTCATTTACATTGAGGGGAATAGGTGAGAAGAGAATACAAAGAAATAAGAGATAGGCTGGACGCGTCCAGGTCCAATTAATAAATCAAATTTATTACAATTTCCAAAATCGCCCCACCCGACTAATATCCATCCGATATACATTATTCATACATCACAACCATGTATTCATACAAGCATGTTATCAATCAATCTAATCAAATTAATTAATCTGATAATTAGTGATCATCCAATGTTCAAACAAAGATTTGATTTTGTTCGAGTCAAACTCGTATTGCGAACACGTACTCAAAGTACGATTTCTCAAATTAAATTAAATTACATAATTAAATCCAATTTAATACGTATTTAATTCTAATTGATTATTTAATTCCAAATTAAATATTACACTTTATAAAATAAACCTTTACGACTTAAATTCCAAATTAATCGTTACAGGTCTCAAAGCCCGATTAATATCCAATATTAATTTAATTAACGTCCCATGGGCTTTTAATTAATTTCTTGAGGCGTGGACTTTTGGTCAACTCGGGTCAAACCGAATAACCAAAATCCAATCGGGAGTTACCCCATAAGCCCATAAATTAATTAGGCCCATTAGGCCCAATTAAACGTTAAAGGTTCATTAGTCGCATTTGTGCCTTTTGGAAACGGTTTTGGGCCTAATTGGATCCAACCAATTTTGGCCTAAACCAACTTTGTACAACAAAGTCCAATAAACCAATAACAACTTTAAAAGCCCAAATCCAATTTTAAGCCCAATAATTAATTCCAAAAATTCCAAATTTTCAATTAAATTACCTAAAGTGTATAGCATTATTAATTACCCAAATCAAAGTTTCCAAAACATAAAATTTGTCCAATTAATCATGCTTAACATCAATTAATCATGTCCAACATAATTTGATCAAAATCAAACCCAATTAATACATGCTAAAGTCTCGGCCATAAGGGGAAAAAAATGCCCAAATCAAATTCAATCCAATTGAACCCAATCAAAATAAATTCAACATCCCCAAATGATTTCTAAATCATCCAATGAACAAAAAATCAAAAATCCAAGACATTAGGGAGCTTGCCAAATTCGGCCATCCAAAGCAATTTGGGGAAAATTGTTCCAAACTAATTTTCAACAAATTGATCCAATCAATCCTCAATTAAACATACTTTAAGCATTCTAAATCATCCAATTTCATTAAACATGCTCAAAATCAAATTTACCCAAATTTCAATTTTGGCCAACAATAAGCAAATTGGGGAAATTGTTCCAATTAATTTTTCATCAAATTGATCTAATCAATCATCAATTAAACAATTTTAAGCATCTAAATTCATCCAATTTCATTAAACAAGCTCAAAATCAAGTTTACCCAAATTAAAGTTTTGGCCAACATTAATCAAATGGGGAAAATCAATCCATTAATTTTTCATCAAATTGATTACATATAACTCTAAGTTATCCATATACAAGCATTCTTAAACAAACAATTTGTCAAAATTATGCTTAAATCAAAAAGTCCCAAATTTTGCTCAAGAACCCTAAATTCGTTTTATGCAACCAATAGCTCAAGATACCATTTTTGAGTTTCAATCAAGTCCCAAGGATCATAAATCATGCATAACGAGTTGAATACATATCAAAGGAGGTGCGGAATAACTCACATTGATCGGTAGAGATGCAACAAAGATGAAGTGCGAACTGCTCTCCCTTGCTCGGCAGTGAGCTGCGCGTGTGAGGGGCTGCACGGTGGTGACTGGTTCGGCTTCTTCAAGGTTCGCCATGGGAGACACCATTGAAGCTCCAAGCTTCAAGCTTTCCAAGCTCACAAACTCACTTCCCTATCACCTTTGTATTCCTCCATGAGTGTGCTAAGCACTTAGATCTTGCTACAAGATCAAAATCTTCTCCATTTTGTGTGAAAAACCAGAAAAAATGAAGAAGAAATCGGTCAAGGAGACCGTGAGAAGAGAGAAACCATTTTGGCTCCATTTTTCCAAAACCGTGAATGTCGAATCAAGAGAGAGAAAAAGTGATGCCTTTTTGTATTACCTTTCTTTTTCATTTTATTTACCAAGTAAGTAAATAAAATATACAAAACTTTTATTAAAAAGTCAAAAGCAAAAAGCAAAAGCTTTCAATCAACTTTTCACCCATCACTTCTACTTTTACTTTAGTCACATCACATCACTTTAATAAAGTGACATGTTGTCAAGTCACATCACTCAAAGTGACAATTGATTTGACGCATGATGTGACTAACGATTTGACGCTTGATGTGACTTGCGTGCCGCGCTCGAATTGAAATGCGAATGCGCTCGCAATCACTCTCGGGCTCGGGTTCTCTAATTCCAAATTAACGAATTTTCCGTCGCGTCGTAATTAATGATTACGCCTAGCGAAATCATTATTCACGTCGCTAACGAATTAATTCTAAATTAATTCGTTCGCCCGAATTAAAATCCAATTTCAATTCCGCGTCGAATCTCTAATTTCGATTAATATATCGAATATATTAATTTTACCGATTAATTCCAAATTAATCGTTCTCTCTCTTTAACGATATTTTATCCGAGATAAAATATCTCCGTAATTAATCCCAGATTAATTTTCTCTCTCTTCCAATTAATCCCAGATTAATTAAAGTGCGAGTCATACGTCATCGGTGAATCTTCAGGAAGCGACCCATGAGATCTCCGGATATGTTGGCAGTAATACGGTCATCGGACTATCCGAACATGTAAGTACCTCGTACTACTTTATACCGATTTACAGACAAGGTTGGCTTCTAGTAAAGCGCCATGCCTACCCAATTCTCCAGAAATATTCTTACAGGAATATATAGATCTGTATCAAGCGTAGTATACCGTAGTATTGTGTATATCGGCCCAGTATCGGATAGTCACGTGCTAGGGCTGGGGCTGGATAAGTGTATGCCCCGTCCGAAGCACATGTCGGATGTCTGGTAACTAGTCTCTATAATCAGATATTCATGACCTGGTCATAATATCATGATTGGATGCGCATCACTCAAGAGCACTAGTACCGTATCCTGCGTGACATCATCTCCACTATGACTGAAGTGATACTTCCGTCTTGACATCACACCCAATACATTACGACTCTCTGATAAACCCAGAAGTGGTGTACGTAGAACCCGGTTAAAGCCCTGTACCACCAAGACCAAAGTCTACCGATTATCGTAAGTATTAGCGGTGCAAGTCTCAGGTTAAGACCAAATACACCTACCCTGATGTCGGATTCCCATAGACACATAGTCATAATACCAATGGGATTTCGAGGGGTCTATCCAGAGCGAAGCTGTTTCCCGTACCATCGGTGAAACACAACCTCCTATCGCACTTGCATAAGTATCCAATACTTAAATATATGAGAACTATGCCGTCGTGCCCTCACAACGCGCACAAGTGTAATACTAGCCTATTCCGCATTATCGATGTCCTGTCTCGATAATACTCCGGCTAGGGATATTTAATGATTAATCCTTCGTGGACTGATACTGTCTCATATTATCTCAATCCAGGAACTAATCATATGGACCTCTCTTCGTTTATACATCTATGGTGATCTAATCACAAATGATGAGAGTGCAATTTCTTTGTCACATAGTTAATTTGTACAACAACACCGTGATCTGTACAAATAGTGACGCTATGGGTCATATTATCCAACAACGACAGGCCAGATTCACACTACATAATGGGAAACTTTTGAAGAGATCACTATCTGGTCCCTACCTCAAATGTCTCACTCCAGAGGAAGCCCAATACGTTTTAACCGAACTTCATGAAGGGGAATGTGGAAACCATTCAGGTGGAAGGCTTAGCTTCCCGAGCCCACACGACAGGATACTATTGGCCGTCTATGCGGGCTGACTCGGTTGAATTCGCTCGAAAAGCGAGAAATGTCAAAGATTTGCCCCCGTCTCACACTTACCACCAGAGAAACTGAAGCCGATTCTGTCACCTTGCCATTCATGAAGTGGGGAATGGACATCGTTGGGAAGCTACCTACCGCCCCTGGGCAGCGAGTCTACATGCTTGCCCTTACAGATTACTATTCCAAATGGATCGAAGCCTTTGCCAAGATACGGGACATAGAAGTGCAAAACTTCGTATGGAAAAACATCATTTGTCGATTCGGTTTGCCGAGGGAAATTGTAACTGACAACGGGTCCCAATTCATCAGCTACCGTTTCCAAGACTTCTGCAAGAATCGGGGAATCAAATTAAACTTTTCAACCCCACGTTTTCCTCAAGCGAATGGACAAGCTGAATCATCCAACAAGACGATCTTGAATACAATGAAGAAAAGATTAGAGAAATCAAAAGGAGCATGGGCGGATGAACTTCCAGGAGTCTTGTGGTCCTACAAAACTACAGCCCGGTCATCAACTGGACAAACCCCATTCTCCATTGTGTTTGGGTGTGAAGCAGTGATTCCAGTCGAAGGAGTTGTTCCAACTCCTCGTTACCAATGGCTTGAGGAAAACACGAATCAACAACTAATGAGTTTAGCCTTGATACGGTTGACGAATGAGGGAACGAGCCACCATACGACTTGCAGCACATCAGCAGAGAATGGCCAAATATTTTAACAAGAATGTTAGGTACAGAACGTTTAAAGAGGAGATTGGGTCCTACGTAAAGTATTTCAGAATACCAAGGAGATCAAAGATGGAAAGCTAGGACCAAATTGGGAAGGCCCATACGTCATTACGAAGATCGTTGGGCAGGGCGCCTACAAATTGGAAACGACTGGAGGAAGGCCAATTCAAAATAGCTGGAATGCAATTCACCTTAAGTGATTCTACCGGTAATTTTTATTTTTATTTTATTTTGTCTTGCCCACTCGGCTAATGAATTATTTGATAATAAAATGTTGTGTGATGAAATTTATGCATTCTGATATCCATATAGTAAAACAAATATGAAGTCTTAGATGTCGACCAAAAACGAAACATTACATATATCATTCAAAATTCGTGATTTCCCATTACAAAAAGATAATCAAGAGTTACAATTACATATTCATTCCACAGACATCTCAGTCGACGGGACCTCAGGAGAAAGCTGAACATCCACAGATGGAACTTCGAGAGTCTGGGTAGGAACGTGGGAGATTGGACCTGTTTCAGTCAGTCCAGGACCCTCAACTGTTTCAGCGTGTTTTTCCGTAGTAGTCTTTTCTTCTTCAACCTCCCCAACAACCACGGGTTCTTCAACCACCTCCTTCGAAAGCACTTCCTCTCCATTCTCTTCTTCTTCACCATTACTTGAAAGGGATAACCCAGCAGCCATCCTCTCATATTCACGGATCCATTCTTTCTTCGGTTTCCAGGTGACATTCTGACCAGCAAGATACTCCTCCATTAGACTGCTCATTTCTTTCATCATCGATTCAAATGCAATCACCTCAAGTTGCTCGAGCAACTCAGCTTTCTCTTTCGTCAAATTCTCCAAACTTTCTTTATACGCCTCATTGGTTGCCTCGGACACCTCATTTTCCAATTTTAATATCGCCTGAGTCTCCTTCAATTCCTTTTCAACCATTTTTAACTTCCTTTCAGTAGCATCGGAATTCGTTTTCACGAAGAAATAACTTTTCTGCCAATCTCCTATGTCATTAGTTGTTAGACCCAATACCAAATGCTCCCTCTTTTGGCGGAGATACAAGTGATATCTCCATTTTTCTCTCATGTGCTCTTTCATATAATAGGAATACAATAATTCTCGCACCCCGAATACGATCCCCAATTCAAAAGCCATACACTCAATCGATAGTAAAATCCTCCAAGTGTTTGGCATTAGTTGAGAAGGAGCCAGCTGATAATGATTCAACATTTCACATACTAACTTTGGAATGGGGAATCTGAATCCATCAATAAATGTGCGTTCATAAAACCCAATCCACCCAGGAACTTTGTAATCTATCCTTTCAGTCGACGATGTTAACCTAACTTCTATTGATGAAGGAAATCTATATTTCAATTTTATTTCTCTCATTGATTTTTCAGTCACTCGACTAGCTGGGTTCTTGGTTAGGATATTTGTTGGTTCGCTCGTGCTTGGAAGTCCACTCGACTCTCCAATGGCGGGTAGTATTGATCTCAAAGGTGTAACTTTGGTGGGTACTCCTAAGGTGGTTTAGCCAAAGTTACGACTCCAGCATCTATAAAATCTTCATACGACCATCCCTATGAGTTTCTTCATCGCTCGAATCATCCATAGGTTGTTCAATATACTTGTCAATTTGAGCGCCTAAACTACCCAAAGAATCCTCACTCGACATTTTCCAAGCGACAAACACTAGTTTCTAAAATATCTACTCATTTGAAGATCTAAACCCGTCTAAATCACAACATAATCTCAATATATCGCTAAATCATTCAAGATCAAATGACCTATTTGACTTAGAACAGATTGAATCTACAATATGAACATTTGAAGATGTTGAAGAATATGAAGAATATATGAAGAGTACCTTGAGATCTTGAGAGCTTCCTTAAGCTTGCCAACCGAGAGAAATTGGAGTGTGAGACCAAATGATTCAAAACCCATTCTTATACTCTCCATTTAGGCGCCTCAATTTCCCTCCAAAAGACACCTCGAAAATCCCACTAGGGTTTTTTTTTATCTAAATGGGCTCCAAATACCCTCAAGCCCAACTTGCCTCCGATCTTCCAATGATTATATCACTGTGAAGATCTTTTGATTGGATGATATCTGTCATTCAGAGGATATCTCCTCCTCCCAATAGAATCATTTCCTACATAGTAGAACCTTGACATCTTGTCTACAAAGGTTCGTTGGATTTCAGTCAACATTACTACATGAAGACTGCAGACAAGTCGACATTGGTATATGAATCTCTGTAAGTTTCTTTCAGTCGACTTGCGTCATTGAGGTAATTTTAGGTAAACTCGAATCGAAATGCATAATGATTCGTATAATCACTTCAATCGAGATACATGCATGAAGTCATTGCAGGATTACTTCAGTCGACATTATATACAATGTGTACGGATTTACTTCAGTCGACATTCTTATATGGGGCGGATCATCTCAGTCAACTTGTATATGGTAAGATCATTGAAGGAACATTCCAATCGACGAGCATGAGAGAATGTTTCTTCCAGTCGACAAGTATATGGTAAGATCATTGAAGGAACATTCCAATCGACGGGTATGAGAGAATGTTTCAAGTTGTTACTACAGTCGACAGGTATATGGTATGATCATTGTAGGAACACCCCAGTCGACAAGCATAAGAAAAACTTTCGTGTTATTACTCCAGTCGACATGTATTTATGGAGCTTTGTATGAATTTTCTTGTCAACTTCTATGTATGTAAAGTTTGCAGGTATGCTCCAGTCGACATTTGACAAACAAATATTCAATACGATAACTTCTCAGTCGACGTGCGCTCGACACTACATGAGGACTTGATGTGAAGATATTCCAGTCGACATGTACGTATGAAGACTTTACAGACATTCCAGTCGACACTACACTATATGAAGACTTGGTGTGAAGACATTCTACTACACTATATGGGGACTTGGCGTATGCATCCGAGTCGACATTAGTAAGGCATGAGACTTGATAAGGATGTCTCAATTGACATTAGTATATTGTTTGGCACTAGTTAAGGATGTCTCAGTTGACATTACAATATGTAGCTTGGGATTTATTGTGAATCCCATGCGCGTATAGCTTGAGGTTTGATGTCTGTCCCATTCGACATCTACATTTGTATGTTGGGACTTGTTGTGGATCTTATGCATGTATGGCTTGATTCTTGGTGTTTGTCTCATTCGACATCTACATGTGTAGCTCGGGGTTTAAAGAAAAACCCAGTCGACACACCTCATTGACTTGAGACTAATTAAGAATTACCTAGTTAACACCTCAACGTGTAGCTTGGGGCGTAACATTCCCCATTGTTCAAAACTTGGCCTTCATCTGGTCCAGACGACATGAGTAATCCCCCTGGTCCATGGACCCGTAGCATGGGGATTATCCTGACCTTCACCAGGTTCAGTCGACTGGGAACATTCCCCATTGTTCAAGACCTGGCCTTCATCTGGTCCAGACGACATGAGTAATTCCCCTGGTCCATGGACCCGTAGCATGGGGATTATCCTGACCTTCACCAGGTTCAGTCGACTGGGAACATTCCCCATTGTTCAAGACCTGGCCTTCATCTGGTCCAGACGACATGAGTAATTCCCCTGGTCCATGGACCCGTAGCATGGGGATTATCCTGACCTTCACCAGGTTCAGTCGACTGGGAACATTCCCCATTGTTCAAGACCTGGCCTTCATCTGGTCCAGACGACATGAGTAATTCCCCTGGTCCATGGACCCGTAGCATGGGGATTATCCTGACCTTCACCAGGTTCAGTCGACTGGGAACATTCCCCATTGTTCAAGACCTGGCCTTCATCTGGCCCAGACGACATGAGTAATTCCCTTGGTCCATGGACCCATAGCATGGGGATTATCCTGACCCTCACCAGGTTCAGTCGACTGGGAGCATTCCCCATTTGTTCAGGCGGAATTAGACAAAATCCTGATCTTCAACTGGTTCAGTAAGTCATTCCTACATATCTTGTAAAGATTAAGTCTTAACCTATGACTACTCTAAACGGTTCAGAAAAAGTCTACATACCAAGGTCAAATCCCAGATGATACATTCGATATATCACTCTCAAAGTCAAAAACTTTTTGACTTAAAGAGTAGGGAACAAACTGTACGTGCCAAATTTGGACCCAAGGGTAAAATCGTCTTTTCACGACAAATTCAATACCAAAACTTAGCTACAAATATTGGCCCTTAAAAACCATATTGGAAAACCCAGCCCAAACGACTTTATTCCGTCAGTACATAACACTACAAATAAAAAGCCAAATAATAGACAGCATAAAACACAATTGTTACTAACTATTTCCTCTTTTTCTAAACACAAACACATGCAACGCCGAAAGTTGGATCCAAGACACGTTGTGGGTTCCTTAGCCAGAAATGTCAGCACGTTGTAGACCCGTTGCCAGCTTTTATCACAGCTACAAAGTAATCTCTTTTCAGATCTATAAAATGGAAGATAACTCAGGGTTCAAGGCAGGCAGTTCACATCCTTCTTACAAGCTTCTATTCTCTGACACAAGTTCTGAGAACTTCCTATTTCCACAATTCTTATCACCGCCCTCACGGCCATCAAAAGAAAGTCAAGGTAATAATAAGCCTTACTTTCGCATATTACATAATGGCAGCTCATTTCATTCTACTGACTTGAGCGTCGGAGTGTACCCGGCACCCACCATACCGGTGGTAGTCTACTCCCGCTCACTCTATCTTTGTTTTGCAGGATTGTTAATGCCCCCAACCTACAAATTCTGATTGTGGACCTCGGCCGAATTCCACCATCCACACCCATAGAAATGGATTCGTGTCAAAACCTATAAAAGATCTCATCTTTACTTCTAGAACTGCCCAAGATTTATTTGACCAAATCTTAGCCTTTGAACCAAAAATTGACCCTATCCTTTCTAAGATAAACTGGTCCGATAATGATCGTGCTAAGAAGCGTCGGATAAATCTGGATCTTAACCTTTAATTTTCATTTTAGATGTAAAATTTCAGCTAACCAGGTACTGTTTCTAAACCCTTCTTCTACTTTTTAAGACATTTGGGACAATGTCTCATTTAGGTTTAGGGGAGGGGAATATTTAATTAGTATCTTGTTTTTATTATGTTATTTTGAGTCAAAAAATTTCGAAACAAACTAAAAAAAAAATTGAAAAATTTTACAAAAATTAAATTTTTTTGTATGTTTTTAATTTGATTAATTAGGTGAAATTGGTGTGAGATAGCTGTGTAAGGAATTTCCACTCCTGAGACGTATCTCAACCTATTTCAGAACACGTTAATTTTTGTTTATTTCATTTTGAATTATTTAATTTGTGAATTCTCCATAAAACTGACTAAAATGGCTCTTTATATGCTCAGTTGACATGTATTATCAACATACATAGTAACATACGAACATTAGTAGTAATTGACGAGTTTGTAATATTCAGTGCTCTAATTTAATTGAATGAAGCATCTAAAAAAACGATGGGATAAAAAAATGAGATCTGAGTTATTAAGTCCGTAAGGGTGTTTTAACACCTAGTGCCCTAAAACCAACTGGTTTGGGAGTTACTGACTCAAAGCTCGCTACATGGATGGGAAGATGTTGCAAAAAATATATATATATCTGAAATCTGAGTTATTAAGTCTGTAGGGGTGTCTTAACACCTGGTGCCCTAAAGCCAACTGGTTTGGGAGTCACTGACCCAAAGCTCGTTACATGGATGGAAGATATTTTACATAAATAAAAAATAAATAAAACAAATCAGAAAAATATTCCATTGCTAAAAAAAGTTGTGAAGTCTGATATAAATTTAGGACAAAAATATTATCCTCTTTTCAACTACACTTATGGATATTGTGGGAACAATTAATTGATTAATACCTTGTTAGCTGTGTGTATGGAGAATGGTAAAAATAATCGGAGAATTTACTTATTCGGTAATTTAGAAAGAAAGAAAACAACTATTAACTTGGATAAGAAGTTTCACCTATTTAGTCATTAACTTGTTTATTCTTTTTTCTCTTATTTTTTTTTCTTTTGTGTGCATTAGTTTTATAATGACGTTTGTGGGTATCGTCGCTGTAAGCCCTCACGAGACTACAACTCGTCCACTAGGGACACCTAGGGGTTTAAAGACTTGTTGCATACGCTAAATACAACCGTGATCCCTACGAAAGTGGCTTAGTTTAATTTTTATTTTAAAGAAGTTTATGTTATTTAATTTTATTGTTTTGCTCGAGGACTAGCAAAATGTTAGGTTTGGGGGTGTGATGAGTGGTAAATGTATCACTATTTCCCACTCATTTGACCTAATATTTTGTATAGTTTCTTGAGTTTTGTGAATATTTTGATGTGTTTTGTGTTATTTTGTAGATAAATAAAGTTTTAGGACTCTCTGGAGGTGATTCAGGGCCAAAATAGTGAAAAATAGACAAAAGGGCAAAACTGTCATTTGGGCGTCACGAGGCGCATCCTGCATCGCGTCCACTAACGTGCACCAGAGATCGCTAACATGGGCCGAAGTCTGCTAACGTGCACCGGAACACATGTCACAATCAGAGAAGTTTTGCCAAAATGAGCTGTCTGCTAATGTGCGCCGAATTTACTAACGTGCGCCTGCCATGTGTCAACATCACAACAAATCATGCTAACGTGCGCTGGACACGTGTCATCATCACATGCTGCCGACAATCATCATCACCACGTCAGTACAATTATTGAGTTAAGAATTCAGTCAACGCTACATCAGCGCCACATCAGCATAATTATTGAGTTAATCATTCAGCCTCTGACACGTGTCACTATCTTAGCAAAAGGGCATGCCACGCATCCTTCATTAATGGCTCGTCGAGACGCAAGAATAATCTTGGGCGTCGCGACGCGCGAGCCATTTTTTTGCCTATAAATAGAAGGCCGAATTTCAGATTTGAATTCATACCTTCTTCTATGTAATTCCTTAAGAATACTAAGAAGATTGTATCTTGTTTGTTTATTTACAGCTTTCAGTAATTAATTTTCACATTTTCTTTTCTTTATTGTTCAGTCTTTACTTTCTGCAATTTACTTTTACGCACAGAACTTTCCTTTCTTTACTTTTTCAGTTTTCACTTTTCAGTAATGATGAGGTAACTCTCCTTTACTGGGGTAAAAGGTAAAGCTTTTATTACTATTATTTAGATTAATCTCCCTTAATTAAAATATATAAACTATTTAAAACCTGACTTAATGAGGATACTACTTTATTGGTCGATTGGTAATTATTGAAATTGGTTTTAAACTTGACTAAACTGGATAACGCCTGCATGGTCGGTTGGAAATTAATTATTAATTTGATTTAATCAGGATACCGCCTATATGGCTGGTGGTAATTATCACACAAAGTTTATATATTATAATAAGGGAGATATCTAACATAGTAGTGATAAAAGTGGATCCTTTAACCTCAGCATTCTCTTTTATTATACTTTTATATTTTTAATTTCCAGCATTTACTTTCCAGCATTTACTTTTCCGCCTTTACTTTTCCGCATTTACTTTCCAGCATTTACTTTATGTCTTTTATTTTATTTAAGTTTTTACTAGCTGTAAATATGTGTCGTAGCTACCAAGTGAGCGCACCCTTTTTATACACTAAGGTACGTGCCAATGAGCTATGGTGTGTGACTGACTGTCAAATGGATTTCCCGTTGTAGATTCCCCAGAGGGAGGGTGGAGCGAGGCTCACTTAAATACCCAAGCCTCTTAGGCTCTTATCGCTTGGTGTCAGGAATAAACAACGAGTCCTCCAAATTAGTCCATCACAATAGGCTACGAGCATATGGCTATCTAGGTGCCTTCACAGCTTTTCCTTCTAGGAAGGTAGTAAATGAAGAAAGACATCAAACCATTACCTAGCCTCAAGATGCCATTGATTAAACCCTCATTTTATCCACTATAGACACGGTCAATTAGAACATAAATCCAAACATTACAAGACAATATTTCGGGGCCGATTCTCTCTCCCCAGTGGAGTCGCCAGACTGTGGGGACACAGGATCTGGGGCGACGCATGCTGTCCCGGGCTCACGGCCCAGTCGGGAGTACGGAGTAGCCACGGGGGACTAAACCGGAGAATAATGGAGTCGCCACCCGGTGTGAACCGGGAAAATGAGATTTAAGGCCGCACTCACCCCTCGCAAGGGAAGACCTCAAACCGTTGGGTTCGGAATGGTCCCTTACTTATGTCACTTGTAATGAAAGGATTTATGTAATAATTTAATCAAGTTTAAGTAACACTTATTTCCAAGAGTATCATGCTTCTAAATTCACATGCATGAAATTAATCATCACAACATACAACATCACATGGCAATCTCATGAACATATTTCAATCATATGATATGGAAAACTAAGAACAACATAATCATGCTTGAGTACTATCTCATGAATACATCGAATGGATAAATGCAGGAATACAAATAATATGATTGGCTACATAATGCAAGGGAGATCACCCAAGAGGCAATTGTGCATGAAATATGATGAGACAAACTCAGTTCAGTGTGTGCGCATTCGTGTAGCGTTCATAAATGCGTTCGAACGGTAAACAGAAGGTTCGCGTTCGTGTAGCGTTTGATAACGCGTTCGTGTAGCGTTTGATAACGCATTCGAACGGGACCAGACCTGATGATACAAAATGCATGCGCGTTCGAGTAGCGTTTGATAACACGTTTGAACGGTAAACAGAAGGTTCGCGTTCGAGTTGCGTTCGATGACGCACTCGAATGGGAACTGGCAGATTGCATACATTCATATGGTTTTAGATACCACATTCAAACAGGATCACAACAATGACATATCTAATCACATGGATATCTAAATCATGCATAAAGATTAACATACTAAGGACTAAATCATGCTTAAGAATAAATAACGCACTAGGCCTAATCAGGCTAAATAAATAAATAACGTACTAACTACATCATGCTCAAATACAAGTTTAGATGAAACGGAATATATGTATCTCTCAAGTGGTACGTGGAGTTGTATCCCGAGTGCAGACCGTACTACCGTCCATTCGGATTCGGCTACGGAATTTACGTCCGGGTTTCCATCCGATATACCACAAAAGAGAACATGCATTCCGTTTATCCGGAATTCACATCATGCCTCAACAAAACGACTCTCATGCAATAAAAAATATATTAGAATAAGTAAAAGACAAATGAAAGATAATAACTACAAGGTGCCCTCAGGTCTAACCTTTTATGTCGTCTCTCGGTAGTACGGTGTACGGTCGTCGGAAGGGTGGATGCTCCACAACTCTTCCGGTTCACTGGTTCACTGCTCTCGTTCATTGTCTTACTGTTTTGGGTCATCGTTCTCCGTCTTTTACTGCTGCTTTTGACTCCGATTCGCTGCCGCTTTGCTGGTGTATCTTAGTTACTATTTTTGGGGTGTTTTGGCTACTGTTTTGGGTGTGATTTTCGGTGGTGTTATGGTGTGGTTCGGGGGCTGTTTTATGTGTGTTTTAGGGCTGCTGTGTGGCTGCCGAAGTGGGGGCAGTGTGTTGAAGGGGTGAAGGTGAGGCAGTTTGTTAATTATGTTGTGTTTAAGGCGTTGAAGGGCTGTGTGGCATGGGAAGATTTGTGAGGCTTATCGACATGTAGGGCTGATCGGTTTGTGAATGTGCTTTTAACGTGAAGGCTTTGGGTTATTTTCTTTTGTGTCTTGTGATTTGTGTGAGTTGTGTGTATATTATGTGTATGAGCTAGGGGAGGCTTTTCTTGTATGAATGAGCTAGCCGAATGCATGTCTTGGTTAGGGGTTGTTTATATAGAGAATGGCTAGGGCTTCACCATGTCTCACAAGGAAGGGATTTGATTTAGTGTTGAGCAAGGAAAGTCAAAGATTAAGGGGGGACAAATTTGGTTTAGATTAGGAAGTCAATATCTTTAGTTTGTTATAATTGATTTTAATTAGGCATGACATCTTTTTAATTTAGTATGTGATTTTGTTTAGTTAGGAAGGAATCTTGTGTAATTGGTGGGTGAATATCATAATTAAGGAATTAAAATATTTGATTGATTTCAATGTTTATTTTAATTTGGTATGTGATTTTTAGATTTGTTTTGATTTCACCATGTGTTAAATATGTGTTTTAAGTGGGCTTGGGCGTGTGGGCAAAGGCTTGGGCCAATTGGGCTTAATGTGAGGCTAGCAACAAAACCAGAATTACTGACACCGTTCGAACTCATCCTCGAATGCGGCACGAACGCCCGCTATCTATTTGCCGTTTGAACGCATACACGAACGCAGAACGAACGAAAACAGTGAACCTTGTTTATTCTGAATTTCCCCTTCTGATGTCCGTTTTCCGTGACCTCCGCGACTTAAAAGGTAGTGTCTCCAAATGAGACTCATAATAGGGACTTATGTGCAAAAATGCAGTGCCTACAGTCGCCCCCACTTTGATGAGACTTGTGTAATGTGTAACAGTGACAATCCTATCAAAGCTATATAATGCATTTCTACTTACCTGGCTCGCCAGCTGCCGCTTGACTTGCCATGTGTTGCGTGGAGTGGATGTTGTGTAGTACCTGGCATGCTAAACCTCATACCCGAGTGTCGCAGTTGCGTCTCTGTACCTAGAGTGTCGCAATGATATCTACATACCCGGAGTGCCGTACCTGGCGTGCTAAACCTCGTACCCAAGGCGTCGCTGTAATATCTCCATACCCAGAGTGCCATACCTGACGTGCTAAACCTCATACCTAAGGCGTCGCAGTAATATCTCCATACCCGGAGTGCCATACCTGGCTTTGCTAAACCTCATACCCAAGGCGTCGCAGTAATATCTCCATACCCGGAGTGCGGTACCTGGCGTGTTAAACCTCATACCTAAGGCGTCGCAGTAATATCTCCATACCCAGAGTGCCGTACCTGGCTTGCTAAACCTCATACCCAAGGCGTCGCAGTAATATCTCCATACCCGGAGTGCCGTACCTGGCGTGCTAAACCTCATACCTAAGACGTCGCAGTAATATCTCCATACCCGGAGTGCCGTACCTAGCGTGCTAATCCTCATACCCAAGGCGTCGCAGTAATATCTCCATACCCGGAGTGCCGTACCTGGCTTGCTAAACCTCATACCCAAGGTGTCGCAGTAATACCTCCATACCCGGAGTGCCGTACCTGGCGTGCTAAACCTCATACCCAAGGCGTCGCAGTAATATCTCCATACCCGGAGAGCCGTACCCGGCAAAACTGATCTGATGTTAATGTGGGCCTCGCCCCCATAGTGCCATACCTGGCTAGACTGATGATGATAAGGATGTGGGGCTCGCCCCCAGAGTGCCATACCCGGTTTGTTCATTCTCGAACTGTGTTCCCATTCTTGGAGTGCCATTCCAGGCTTGTTCATTCTCGAACTGTGTTTCCATTCTTGGAGTGACATTCTCGGCTAAATTGATACTGATGCTGATGTAGGCCTCGCCCTCAGAACGATGTGGGCCTCGTCCCGAACTGATACTGATATGGGCCTCGCCCCTGGGACTCATCCCCAAGACTGAACTGATACGGGCCTCAACCCCAAACTGATACAGATGTGGGCCTCGCCCCTAAACTAATACTGATGTGGGCCTCGGCCCTGGGACTCATCCCAAAACTGATACGGATGTGGGCCTCGGCCCGTGGACTCATCCCCAAACTGATGCTGATATGGGCCTCGGCCCTGGGACTCATTCCCAAACTGATGCTGATGTGGGCTAGCCCCCAGACTGATACTGATATGGGCCTCGCCCAAAACTGATATTGACGTGGGCCTCGCCCCAAACTGATACTGATGTGGGCCTCGCCCCCAACTGATATTGATATGGGCCTCGCCCCCAGACTGATACTGATATGGGCCTCGCCCCTGTGATTCATTCCTGAAGACTGCTGACATTGTACTGTTGCTGCTTCTGGTTGGCTTGCATTTGACGCTTTCTTTTTTTCTCCTTTGAAATCTGTTATTACAAAACAGAACAAACACAAAAAGAATGAAAATATGTTACGTGTATGCATGCATGCATGAATGAGTTTCCTATCCCGTTGGGTTAGGTCTTCTGCCGGTACTCTTGGTGGCTGCTTGGTCTTTTGACAAGTCTGTCATCTCCCTAACCAACGGGTATTTATGATGGCTTTCAAGACAAAAGGGTTAGCATGATGTATGTATGCATGGGGTGCATGAGATGCATGTAACATATATAACATACTAAATCAACTAAAATTTTCAAACAAATCGGCCCGTTATCATTTTAGAAGCTTTTGGGCTAACTGTCATAGGAGTGAACTCGTCCCAGTTTAAATGGCCCAACGAGTACACATCATATGGCAAGGAGCCAAACTAATTCCAAATGGTAATGTTCCAAACACAATCAAGAAGTGGCCCATCAATCACTTAGAAGCCTTTGGCCCAATCGTCATAAAATACGTTCTTGTCCCAGTTTAAATGACCCAACAAGCCCATATCCCATGACAAATGGTCCAAATGGATCCAAACGGCAATGTTCCCAAACACAAGCACGAAAGAAAGATAATGCAAACATAAAACAATGATTTCTACAGAATGGCCCATCAACATTTCAGAAGCTTTGGGCCTAATGGTCATAAGGTACGAACTCGCCCCAGTTTAAATGGCCCAGCAAGTTCGCATTTCTGACAATAGTCCAACTGCATCCAAATGAGGATGGTCCACAAGCACATATTCAAGGAAATAATTGTTACTTTAACCATACAAACCCGTCTATGGGTGGGTTCACAAGAGTGTAGACAAAGGCTCTTATCGGCGAAGGATGGCCCACAACTAGGTCTCCACAATCAAGGGTTCGAGAGACCAAGTGAGAGCACTCTTTTTTATACACTAAGGTACGTGCCAATGAGCTATGGTGTGTGACTGACTGTCAAATGGATTTCCCGTTGTAGATTCCCCAGAGGGAGGGTGGAGCGAGGCTCACTTAATACCCAAGCCTCTTAGGCTCTTATCGCTTGGTGTCAGGAATAAACAACGAGTCCTCCAAATTAGTCCATCACAATAGGCTACGAGCATATGGCTATCTAGGTGCCTTCACAGCTTTTCCTTCTAGGAAGGTAGTAAATGAAGAAAGACACCAAACCATTACCTAGCCTCAAGATGCCCTTGATTAAACCCTCATTTTATCCACTATAGACACGGTCAATTAGAACATAAATCCAAACATTACAAGACAATATTTCGGGGCCGATTCTCTATCCCCAGTGGAGTCGCCAGACTGTGGGGACACAGGATCTGAGGCGACGCATGCTGTCCCGGGCTCACGGCCCGGTCGGGAGTACGGAGTAGCCACGGGGACTAAACCGGAGAATAATAGAGTCGCCACCCGGTGTGAACCGGGAAAATGAGATTTAAGGCCGCACTCACCCCTCGCAAGGGAAGACCTCAAACCGTTGGGTTCGGAATGGTCCCTTACTTATGTCACTTGAATGAAAGGATTTATGTAATAATTTAATCAAGTTTAAGTAACACTTATTTCCAAGAGTATCATGCTTCTAAATTCACATGCATGAAATTAATCATCACAACATACAACATCACATGGCAATCTCATGAACATATTTCAATCATATGATATGGAAAACTAAGAACAACCTAATCATGCTTGAGTACTATCTCATGAATACATCGAATGGATAAATACAGGAATACAAATAATATGAATGGCTATATAATGCAAGGGAGATCACGCAAGAGGCAATTGTGCATGAAATATGATGAGACAGACTCAGTTTAGTGTGTGCGCGTTCGTGTAGCGTTCGTAAACGCGTTCGAACGGTAAACAGAAGGTTCGCGTTTGTGTAGCATTTGATAACGCGTTCGAACGGGACCAGACCTGATGATACAAAATGCATGCGCTTTCGAGTAGCATTTGATAACGCGTTCGAACGGTAAACAGAAGGTTCGCGTTCGAGTTGTGTTCGATGACGCGTTCGAACGGGAACTGGCAGATTGCATACATTCATATGGTTTTAGATACCGCATTCAAACAGGATCACAACAACGACATATCTAATCATATGGATATTTAAATCATGCATAAAGATTAACATACTAAGACTAAATCATGGTTAAGAATAAATAACGCACTAGGCCTAATCAGGCTAAATAAATAAATAACGTACTAACTACATCATGCTCAAATAGAAGTTTGGATGAAACGGAATATATGTATCTCTCAAGTGGTACGTGGAGTTGTATCCCGAGTGCAGACCGTACTACCGTCCATTCAGATTCGGCTACGGAATTTACGTCCGGGTTTCCATCCGATATACCACAAAAGAGAACATGCATTCCGTTTATCCGGAATTCACATCATGCCTCAAGAAAACGACTCTCATGCAATAAAAAATATATTAGAATAAGTAAAAGACAAATGAAAGATAATAAATACAAGGTGCCCTCAAGTCTAACCTTTTATGTCGTCTCTCGGTAGTACGGTGTACGGTCGTCGGAAGGGTGGATGCTCCGCAACTCTTTTGGTTCACTGGTTCACTGCTCTCGTTCGTTGTCTTACTGTTTTGGGTCGTCGTTCTCCATCTTTTGCTGCTGCTTTTGACTCCGATTCGCTGCCGCTTTGCTGGTGTATCTTAGTTACTATTTTTGGGGTGTTTTGGCAACTTTTTTGGGTGTGATTTTTGGTGGTGTTATGGTGTGGTTCGGGGGCTGTTTTATGTGTGTTTTAGGGTTGCTGTGTGGCTGACGAAGTGGGGGCAGTGTGTTGAAGGGGCGAAGGTGAGGCAGTTTGTTAATTGTGTTGTGTTTATGGCGTTGAAGGGCTGTGTGGCATGGGCAGATTTGTGAGGCTTATGGACGTGTAGGGCTGATCGGTTTGTGAAGGTGCTTTTAACGTGAATGCTTGGGGTTATTTTCTTTTGTGTCTTGTGATTTGTGTGAGCTGTGTGTATATTATGTGTATGAGCTTGGGGAGGCTTTTCTTGTATGAATGAGCTAGCCGAATGCATGTCTTGGTTATGGGTTTTTTATATAGAGAATGGCTAGGGCTTCACCTTGTCTCACAAGGAAGGGATTTGATTTAGTGTTGAGCAAGGAAAGTCAAAGATTTCGGGGTGAAAATTTGGTTTAGATTAGGAAGTCAATATCTTTAGTTTGTTATAATTGATTTTAATTAGGCATGATATCTTTTTAATTTAGTATGTGATTTTGTTTAGTTAGGAAGGAATCTTGTGTAATTGGTGGGTGAATATCTTAATTAAGGAATTAAAATATTTGATTGATTTCAATGTCTATTTTAATTTGGTATGTGATTTTTAGATTTGTTTTGATTTCACCATGTGTTAAATATGTGTTTTAAGTGGGCTTGGGCGTGTGGGCCAAGGCTTGGGCGAATTGGGCTTAATGTGAGGCTAGCAGCAAAACCAGAATTACCGACACCGTTCGAACGCATCCTCGAACGCGGCACGTGTTGGACAAAAATGACCCATAGCGTCACTATTTGTACAGATCATGGTGTTGTTGTACAAATTAACTATGTGACAAAGGAGATTGCACTCTTATCATTTGTGATTAGATCACCTAGATATATAAATGATGAGAGGTCCCTATGATTTGTTCCTGGACGGAGAATGATATGAGACAGTATCAGTCCACGAAGGATAAATCATTAAACATCCCTAGTCAGAGCATTATCGAGATTGGACATCGATGAATGCGTAAAAGACTAGTATTACACTTGTGCGCGTTTGTGAGAGCACAACGGCATAGTTCTCATATATTTGGGTATAAGATACTCATGCAAGTGTATTATGAGGTTGTGTTTCACCGATGGTACGGGAAACAGCTTCGCTCTGGATAGACCCCTCGGAATTCCATTGGTAGTATGACTGCGTGTCTTTGGAAGTCCGAAATCAGGGTAGGTGTATTTGGTCTTAACCTGAGACTTGCACCGCTAATGCATACGACTATCAATATACTTTGGTTGAGGTCGTCCAGGGCTTTAACCGGTTCCTGTGTACGCCAATTCTGGGTATATCGAGAATCGTAGTGTGTTGGGTGTGATGTCGAGACGGAAGTGTCACACCAGTTATATGGAGTTGATGATCGCACAGGGATACAGAACTGGCTCTCTATATAAGGTTACAACCGTCGGGATAATATGACTTGGTCATGATTATCCGATATTAAAGAGACTAGTTGCTCGTAATCCGATATATGCTTCGTACGGGGCAGACACTGTACCAGCCCCAGGCCTCGCATGTGATCATCCGATACTGGACAGAAATACTCAATACTAATGTATACTACGCCTGATACAGATCCTTTATTCCTGTAAGGATATTTCAGGAGAATTGGATAGGCATGGCGCTTTGCTAGAGGCCAACCTTGTCTTGTAAATCGGTATAAACGTAGTACGAGGTACTTACGTGTTCGGATAGTCCGACGACCAATTTGACTGCCAACATATCCGGGGATCTCATGGGTCGCTTCCCAAAGATTCACCGATGACGTATGACTCACACTTATATTAATCTGGGATTAATAAGATGAGAGAGAAAATTAATCTGGGATTAATTGCGGAGATATTTTATCTGGGATAAAATACTATTAAAGAGAGATAACGATTAATTGGAATTAATCGGTAAATTAATATATTTGATATATTAAAAAAAATTGGATTTCGACGCGGAATTAAAATTAGATTTTAATTCGGGCGAGCGAATTAATTTAGAATTAATTCGTTAGCGAAGTGAATAGTGATTTCGCTAGGCGTAATCATTTAATTACGACGCGACGGGAAAATTCATTAATTTAGAATTAGCGAATCCGAGCCCGAGATTATTTGCGAGCGCATTCGCATTTCGAATTCGAGTGCGGCACGCAAGTCAAATCAAGCGTCAAATCGCTAGTCGCGTCTAGCATCACATCAAGCATCAAATCATGTCACTTTGAGTGATGTGAAAATTGATTAGATTGATTGATTGAAAAGACTTGATGTGAGTGGTTGGAAATCAAATTTTTGAAAGTTGAAAGACATATATTGTTTTTATATCTTCCTTTGACTTTTTGAAAGAAAAGGGAATTGTATTTGCTTTTATTATTTGTAGAAAATATATAAGTAAATTAAAACCAATTTTCCAACACACTTTTCACTTCTCTCTCTCACCATCTCTCCATCCTCTCTCACGCATTTCTTCTTGTTCTTGAGGCAGTGAACTACCGATGGAAGCAAAGGAAATTAGGGGAGCAAGTGTGATTTTGTGGAAAAATCGAGAGTGCTAGCACACTCCGGGATCAATGCGAAGGTGATAGGGAAGCTCCCATGAGCCGGGAATCGTTCGACGAAGCTTGGAGCTTGTTCGAGGACTCCGAAATGGCGCAAAATAGAAACCCAAACTGCTGCTGTTCACGCCTAAGAGCAGTGTGGGCAGTGGGCAGAATTTTTGATGATTTGTTGCCTCCGCGTCGCTCAACCGATCGATGTAAGTATTCCGCAACTTCCGTCGTTGTATTTACTTGTGTTTCATGCTTGAGTTTTGATCTTGGGACCTATAGAAACTCCAACAATGGCATCAAGAGCTTAGGTTAAAAGCATGAAAAAGTTAGGGCTAAAATTTGGGCAAACTTGATTTTGAACATGATAAATTAAATTGGATGGATTTGTATGCTTAATTGTGCTTGAATTGTAGATTGATTGGGTCAATTTCAAGAAAATTTGATTGGATCATTTTTCACCAAATTTCCACCTTGGCCGAAAGTTGAACATGATTTTAATGTCTTGGGATTTTTGATTTTTGACAATTGGATGTGTTGGAAATCATTCGGGAATATGATTTGATGTCGATTGTGGAATCAATTGGATTGAATTCGAATCGGACGTAAAATCCCCAAATTGCCAAGTATGTTATTTAGCATGAAATTGGGTAAAATGAATTTGAGCATGTAATTATGAAATTGGATGATTAAGTATGTTTGAATATGTTTTAATTGATAATTGATTGGATCAATTTGAAGAAATTATGTTTGGAACAAATTTCCCCAAAATGCTTTTGTTGGCCGAATAGTAACTTAGCCCTAAAGTCTTGGAATTTTGATTTTTTAATTCATTGGATGAGTTAGAATCAATTAGGATGTTGATTTAATGTCGATTGTGGGATTAATTGGATTTAAACAAAATCGGATATAAAATCCTCTCCTTGGCCGAGACTTAAAGAGCATGTAATGGGTTTGATTTTAATCAAAATGTGTTGGACATATGATGATGATAATGAGCATGATTAATTGTATGAATTGATATTTTAGAAATGTTAATTTGGGTGATTAATCATGATATACACTTTAGGTTAATTAAATGTGAAATTGGATTTTATGTTTAATTAAATTGGGTTTGAAATTGTATTTGGGCTTAAATGTTGATATTGGGCTTAATGGGCTTTGTTGTACAAAGTTGGGTTAAGGTAAATTGGATTGGATCCAATTGGGCCCAAAACCGCTTCCATAAAGCCCAAATGCGACTTAATGGACCTTTGTAGTTTAATTGGGCTTAATGGGCCAAATTAATTTAAAGGCTTATGGGGTAAATCCCGGATTGGACTTTGGTTATCGGTTTGACCCGAGTTGACCAAAATTCCACGCCTTAAGAAATTAATTAAAAGCCCATTGGACTTTAATTAAATTGACGTTGGACGTTAATCGGGCTTTGAGACCCGTTGCGATTAAATTTGGAATTTAAGTCGTAAAAGGTTTATTAATAAAGTGTGATATTTAATTTGGAATTAAATAGTGGATTAGTATTAAATACATATTAAATTGGATTTAATTATGTAGTTTAATTTAATTCCGGAATTCGAACTTTAAGTACTTATTCACAAAAACGAGTTTGACTCGAACAAAATCAAATCGTTGTTTGAACATTGGATGATCACTAATTATCAGATTAATTAATTGGATTAGATTGATTGATAACATGCTTGAGTGAATACATGGTTGTGATGCATGAATAATGTATATCAGATGGATATTAGATGGGTGGGGCAATTTAGAAATTGTTGTAATAAATTTGATTTATTAATTGGACATGCGTGTCCAGCCTTATCACCTCATATTCTTTGTATTCTCTTCTCACCTATTCCCCTCAATGTAAATGAGGTTTCTTTAGAAGTGTAGTGTAACGGGGGTAGAAGCAGATATTTGTGCTAGCGGGAGAGAGAAAGGGAGAGATTTGATCTAGGATCAATTGTGTAAAGTATCCATCCGCATATCATTATTACTTTTCATATACGCATTATGTGTTTAGAATGCATGTTTAAGGGTGTATGATGATGAGACCTTAACAAAGATAATAATTGGTTGCCAATTTGCACGCGAAAAAACCCTCAAACAATATTAAGCGTTTTCCTTCCATTGAGTGATTCTCACTCAAGATCCGAGACGGCATTGGTTTGTTGGCCAAAGTCAAGGCCTTTGTCTGTCGAAGATGTGTTTGAATCACGAAGGCTTTGTTACATGTCAATGTCATGTCCAAGTTGTGGGTTGTTGGCCAAAGTCAAGACCATTTCTTGTCCATCGACATTGATTACGAAGCTTTCCATGGTCAATGGGTCGCGCTTGACTGGGATCACTAAGTTTGTTGTGCCAAAGCCAAGGCTTAGTTGATTCAGAGGAAATAGGTTAGGTAATACATTGGATGTATTGGCGTATATAAGATAATGTTTCGGACTTGGATGTCCCCCTACCGGATCTAGGAATTGGATTGGATCCAATCGATCTTAGAGATCTACCTAGTTAATTATCATACAATTTGTTGGCCAAAGTCAAGATTGTGTGATATTTAACGGGATCCTAGCCCACTAGGAAACGCGGTTTCCCGAGTACTCGACAGAGGGTTAGAGGCTCGCCGAAAAATAGTGGGAGGCAAGAATTGAATTTGCAATACTCGTTCAATTACTCGCCATACGCGCTCAATCAAACATCATTCATCAAATAATTAAATGTTAGTTGGACTAATATTTAAATTGTTGTTTTAATAAATAGTTGGACTATATATATTCAAACTATTCATTTATAGTTGATTTTATAATTAGATTATAGTAATCAATATAATTGATTTTATCTATTAAATTATAGTTGATTAAATAGTTGGACTATTGTAATCATTATAATAAATAGTACCGAAATCGTTGATTAAATAGTTGGACTATTAAAATCAAGAATAAAATTGAAAGATTGACATTTAAAAAACATAATCCTAAGGAAAATGTATTTAAATGGCTTAATTTTCAAATTGGGAATAATTTAAGGATGGTCCTGGAAATTAATAAGTTATTTTATTTGATAAAATAATATATTAGGCCTAAGCCCGGAGTTAAGCAAACAGTAGAGCATAATCTTTGGAAGATTATGTAATGATAACTTTAGTGCTTAATCCATTATACTTACCGCAGTAAATTCCTTAATTTCTGAATCAGAACTAAGGATTAGATCCTTAAGTATGATACTGAAATTGAAGGATCTTCATAAATCTATGTTTAGATTTTAGAAGTACTAATATTGCAATAAATAACTCTTGGAGAGTTAATGACTTTTCTCAATAAGATAAAGTCAAACTTTGCAATTAGGCAAATAGCGCAAGGCGCACCTTACTTCGATATTCCAGAAACCCGAGGCTTGGCAAAAGGCTTCTGGAGTGTTGAAAAGGGCAAAGGCAAATCATTATAATCTTCTGGGAAGATAAGGACATATCCCAAAGTGACTGCTGTTTGGATATGGCAGGCATTAAATAATTAAATAAAGGGCAAGGCTCTGACTTTAAGAATGTGTTTGTCAAAATTATGTCCATTACTAGTATTGAAATTGGATTTTAAAATACTTAGTATGGTACATAAAATATATGTATTGATGTTCAGAATCTACTGTGAGTAGGATACTGAACTCAAGCTGAGATAAATCTGCGAATCGGAAACGGGACGTAAGTCCCTGTTTTGACCGTAGATACCTAAGTTTAAGAATTGCCCTTCGGGTTTGTACTTAAATTAGGAACTGTTATAATGTAACTAGTTTGACTAGAAACATTATCTTTATATGAGTGTTTAAACCCGCTGCGGGTGAACCTTTATATTTAGAACACTAAAGTGTTTTATTATATAAAGATGATATTGAGATAAACACATTAGATGTGAATAACAGTATTTTATATTTGAATATAAATAAATCTCAAACATATAATATGACAAATAGATAGCTCTAACTGATTTGATCAGAAGAGACTAATTGTGGCATTTGTTGTCTGAGACACAATTAAACAAGACTCGTATATCCACACTTTTGAAGACTGGGTACTCGGACTGATTTGATCCTATTCAAATAAAGTCTACGAATCTAGTTTATTGGGCAAAGTGCCTGAAACACTATTTACTTGGTAAAAGTGCAAATGCCACCGATCTGTTAACCCTAGTTCATAGTGAAACAAGTGGGCCCATGTCTAGTTAGGCTAGATGTGGATATGAACATTTCGTGACCTTTACGGATGTGGCATTGCGTTATGGTTATGTGTTTCTTTTGAAGAACACAAATCAGAAACTTTTAGAGTTTCGACACGAAGTAGACAGACAGATCGGCTAAAGTATTATACCGTCACGGTAAGACCGTAATGGAAAATACTTAAGCAGTAAGTTTCTCATATAGTTGAAAGAGTAAAGTATTCTTTCAAATAAGGACTCCTCCCAGAACACGTCATTTTGACAGTATGTCCGAACAGAGTAACCGAATTTTGTTGGACATGATAAGGTTAATCATGAGTCACTCTGAGCTACCATTTCCTTCAACGGATACGCTTTGACAGTGCAAGAACTTATTTAGAATAAGGTTCCATTATAATCTGTTTGACAGATATCATATTAGATATAAACAGGAAAGAAACCAGGTTTCACATTCCTGAAAATTTGGGTATGCTGGGCATACGTTTGGATGATGCCAACTAGAACCCAATTGGATAAATGCCAATTGTAGGTTATCCGAGGGATACCATAAGTATTGTACTTATATATCTCACAAGAGAACAATTAGATTCTTGCTCACCATGCAGTTTTCCTAAGAGGAATACCGATATGCAGTGGTAAGTGGGAGGATAGTAAAACTCGATGAAAATCTGAGTAATACCATTCCAGGCATCCATTCCTAATGGAACGTACATAGTTCATCAAGGATGAAACTATACCAATAATCCTCGAATACACAAGAACCACGTAGATCGGAGAGAGTCAGAGAACATCCTGGGTATGGGTTTTTGATCTCACCTCGAAAAGATGTATGTCTTATTGAGGTAAACAAACTGATTACGTATGAGGTAGTGATACAAGGTATCGACTCCCTATTATGACAAAGTGTCATGAATCCGAAATGGATTCCATGTATATCAACAAGTTTGGACACTAGTTGATGTACCGCAAGGCATTGTGCCTATTGGTACTTATAAGTCTTCAAAGAAGACATACATGGAAGGCAACATACCAATGTGTAAAGTTAGGCTTTTAGCGGAAAGGTATCGTTATCAACATTGTGTTGATTATGATTCGACCTTTTAACTGTTGCCACGGTAAATCCATTTGGATAATGCTTGCTAAAGCTGCGTGTTTTATTTATGAAACATGACAGCTTTACGAGAAAATCGCTTTCCTGAAAAGGAAACCTTTTGGAGGATGTTTATAACATCCTGATGATTTTGTCGTACCAAAACTAGCAAACAAGGTTTGCAGGTTATTCGATCCATGTTTGGATTGAAGCAAGCATAAGTTCTAGGAATTATCGTTTTGATGTAATCATAATGGAGTATGATTTAATTCAAAACGAAATGATTCTTGTGTATATAAAAGGGTTAGTGGGAGTGCACTGACATGAATGTCCTGTAAGATAATGATAATATGTCATTTCTTGGAAATGATATTCCCATAAAATAATCGGTGAAAGCTTGGCTTTCCTGATAATGACTATAAGTCGTAACAAACGATACTATACAGTTTGAATGACGGTACAGTGAGCTGGAAATCTTCCAAGTAAGATACTGTTACCGAATAAACAACGAACGCGGGTTATTGCAGCAGCTGAGGCAGCAATATAAACCTTCTGGGTCGATGTATAAATCTAATTAGATTAGATGTAATTCTGTTAGCACCTGAGCTAGGCTAAGCACAGGCTAAAGAATTAATGGTCTCATCAACGATCCAGATACTTTGATATTCATCTGATTCGTTCGAATCATACATCGTAGCGATGTGATGATCGAATAAATCACATCAGATGATAATCATGAAAATCCGCAGACGAAAGCTTTTCTCAGCAATTGAGCCAAACCGTACATAGTTCGGGTGTTAGACACTCGAGTGACTGGCTATAGGCCAAGTGGGAGATTGTTGGACAAAATGACCCATAGCGTCACTATTTGTACAGATCAGGTGTTGTTGTACAAATTAACTATGTGACAAAGAAGATTGCACTCTTATCATTTGTGATTAGATCACCTAGATATATAAATGATGAGAGGTCCCTATGATTTGTTCCTGGACGGAGAATGATATGAGACAGTATCAGTCCACGAAGGATAAATCATTAAACATCCCTAGTCAGATCATTCAAGATTGGACATCGATGAATGCGTAAAAGACTAGTATTACACTTGTGCGCGTTTGTGAGAGCACAACGACATAGTTCTCCTATATTTGGGTATAGGATACTCATGCAAGTGTAATAGGAGGTTGTGTTTCACCGATGGTACGGGAAACAGCTTCGCTCTGGATAGACCCCTCGGAATTCCATTGGTAGTATGACTGCGTGTCTATGGAAGTCCGAAATCAGGGTAGGTGTATTTGGTCTTAACCTGAGACTTGCACCGCTAATGCATATGACAATCAATATACTTTGGTTGAGATCGTCCAGGGCTTTAACCGGTTCATGTGTACGCCAATTCTGGGTATATCGAGAATCGTAGTGTGTTGGGTGTGATGTCGAGACGGAAGTGTCACTCCAGTTATATGGAGTTGATGATCACGCAGGGATACAGAACTGTCTCTCTATATAAGGTTGGAACCGTCGGGATAATATGACTTGGTCATGATTATCCGATATTAAAGAGACTAGTTGCTCGTAATCCGATATATGCTTCGTACGGGGCAGACACTGTACCAGCCCCAGGCCTCGCATGTGATCATCCGATACTGAACAGAAATACGCAATACTACAGTATACTACGCCTGATACAGATCCTTTATTCCTGTAAGGATATTTCCGGAGAATTGGATAGGCATGACGCTTTGCTAGAGGCCAACCTTGTCTTGTAAATCGGTATAAACGTAGTACGAGGTACTTACGTGTTCGGATAGTCCGACGACCAATTTGACTGCCAACATATCCGGGGATCTCATTGGTCACTTCCCAAAGATTCACCGATGACGTATGACTCACACTTATATTAATCTGGGATTAATAAGATGAGAGAGAAAATTAATCTGGGATTAATTGCGGAGATATTTTATCTGGGATAAAATACTATTAAAGAGAGAGAACAATTAATTTCGAATTAATCGGTAAATTAATATATTTGATATA
Organism: Zanthoxylum bungeanum; assembly: GCA_019454045.1. Taxonomy (NCBI): domain Eukaryota; kingdom Viridiplantae; phylum Streptophyta; class Magnoliopsida; order Sapindales; family Rutaceae; genus Zanthoxylum; species Zanthoxylum bungeanum. Next base: position 40,511 of record SKCR01036795.1, on the reverse strand, counting down.
TTAAATGAAATTGGATTTCGACGCGGAATTAAAATTAGATTTTAATTCGGGCGAGCGAATTAATTTAGAATTAATTCGTTAGCGAAGTGAATAGTGATTTCGCTAGGCGTAATCATTTAATTACGACGCGACGGAAAATTCGTTAATTTAGAATTAGCGAATCCGAGCCGAGATTATTTGCGAGCGCATTCGCATTTCGAATTCGAGTGCGGCACGCAAGTCAAATCAAGCGTCAAATCGCTAGTCGCGTCTAGCGTCACATCAAGCGTCAAATCATGTCACTTTTAGTGATGTGACAATTGATTAGATTGATTGATTGAAAAGACTTGATGTGAGTGGTTGGAAATCAACTTTTTGAAAGTTGAAAGACATATATTGTTTTTATATCTTCCTTTGACTTTTTGAAAGAAAATGGAAGTGTATTTGCTTTTATTATTTGTAGAAAATATATAAGCAAATTAAAACCAATTTTCCAACACACTTTTCACTTCTCTCTCTCACCATTTCTCCTTCCTCTCTCACGTATTTCTTCTGTTCTTGAGGCAGTGAACTGCCGATGGAAGCAAAGGAAATTAGGGGAGCAAATGTGATGTTGTGGCAAAATCGAGAGTGCTAGCACACTCCGGGATCAATGCGAAGGTGATAGGGAAGCTCACCCATGAGCCGGGAACCGTTCGAAGAAGCTTGGAGCTTGTTCGAGGACTCCGAAATGGAGCAAAACAGAAACCCAAACTACTGCAGTTCACGCCTAAGAGCAATGGGCAGTGGGTAGAATTTTTGATGATTTGTTGCCTCCGCGTCGCTCAACCGATCGATGTAAATATTCCGCAACTTCCGTCGTTGTATTCACTTGTGTTTCATGCTTGAGTTTTGATCTTGGGACCTATAGAAACTCCAACAGCATGAACGCCCGCTATATGTTTGCCATTTGAACGCATACACGAACGCAGCACGAATGAAAACAATGAACCTTGTTTATTCTGAATTTCCCCTTCCGATGTCCGTTTTCCGTGACCTCCGTGACTTAAAAGGTAGTGTCTCCAAATGAGACTCATCATAGGGACTTATGTGCAAAAATGCAGTGCCTACATTTGGGTAATATAAAAGTTGACTTATTATGTCTTAAGCTTAATGCTTCTTGTTAACTGGCCACTAATAAGATTGATCTGGTAAACTTAAAATAAACTTGACAAAGGAATTTTAGGTTTTAGCCTTAGACTTAATAGCCCACGATCTTCCTTGAGGATATATAACCCTTTAATAGATTTCCTTTCAGGATAGACATACACCTGTCGGGCGGGGGTAGTCACAATTGGAACTTAATCTTAATGAATTCAGGTAACTTGGTTGACATAGACATATGATTAATTTGGTTACACTGGGTATTTACATCAGACCATCGACATAGGCTTTTGTAGAATTTCGTGTTCCAGGTTAGTAAACCAATATATTACACAAACATAAAATAACCACTTCATCTTTTAAAGATATTGGAAAGATTCACAACCCTGGATAATTTATTAATATTGAATTTTCCTCAATCTTTTTTCACGCTATTTCTTTTCCTTGATTTAATTTTAAAGTCACCACCCAATCAAACAATCAATCCATTAGATACTTGTAAAAGTTTAGCTTAATAAATTAATAGATTAGGTATTAAGTCCTCGTGGGATCGATACTTTTTATACTACTTGAACGATACGTGCGTTTACGTTATACGCGTGTGATTGCACCGGTCAGAATCTTAATAGACTTTAACATCGCTACTGGTGAAAAGGTTTCATCATAGTCCACATATGGCCTTTGAGTGTAACCTTTAGCAACCAGTCGGGTCTTGAAGGTTTCAACCTTCCCATCGGGCCCGCGCTTCATTTTGTAAACCCATTTATAACCTATAGGAACAATTCCTTCAGGAAGCGAAACCAAGTCCCAAACTTGATTCTGATGCATAGATTCCATTTCAGAATTCATGGCTTCCTGCCATTTAGCAGAATCAATGTCTAACATTTCTTCTCTGTAGGTATACGGATCAGTCTCCTCAACAAGGAGCACATCGAGACTCTTGTCTTGTATCAAATACAAGTGCTCATGAGGCCTCGATATCCTAGTAGACCTACAGAGAGTGGAACTAGAAGGTTTTGCTTCTGTCTAAACCTCTGATTCCTCTATTGGTCTATCATCTATAGGTTGGACTTCATCAAGTTCAACCCTTATATGATTACCACCTTCTGCCAAAAATTCTTATTCTAGAAATTTAGCAAAACGAGCTACGAACACATTTCGATACTCGGGATCATAGAATTGATATCCTTTGGAATTCAAAGGATATCCAACAAACCTAACTTTTCACCCTCGAGGTAAAAGTTTATCCTGCTGCGTCACCTTAACGTATGCGGGATAGCCCCAAACCCTAATATAATTAATGTTCGGTTTCTTACCAATCCATATCACATATGGAGTTGTGGGAAAAGCTTTAGAAGGAACCCTGTTCAGCAGATGTGCAACAGTCAGAAGAGCATACCCCCACAAAAGTAAGGTAGATCTGTAAAACTCAACATAGATCGAACCATATCTAATAAAGTCTGATTTCTCCTTTCAGACACTCCATTGTGTTGTGGATTACCCGGAGGAGTATATTGAGCAAGAATCCCATTCTCTTTAAGATACTCAGTAAATTCACTACTCATATATTCACCGCCTCGATCTGATGGAAGGCATTTGATGAATTTACCAATTTGTTTTTCTAATTCTTTTCGAAATTCTTTGAACTTTTCAAAGGTTTCCGATTTATGTTTCATCAAATAAACATAACCATACCATGACAAATCATCGGTAAATGTTACGAAGTAAGAAAAACCAATATGAGTAGTTTGACTTATAGGACCACATACATCACTATGTAAGAGTTCCAATAAGTCTGTGGCCCAATGTCCAACACCAGTAAATGAGGGTTTGGTCATTTTACCCTGAATACAAGATTCACAAGTTGGAAAAGATTGTATGGTTAGATTCTCAATCAAACCATTCTTAACCAACTGGGTTAGCCGTCGTACACCTATATGACCTAACCACATATGCCATAATTCAGTATCACTCGATCTTTCGAACTATGACTCGAAACCAACAAACCAAAGTGTGGGCTTCACTCACAAAGATCAAAACTCTAAACTATTTAGAGAATTAAGATGTCACAATGGTGTTTGGCTTTTGGAATTTCAAACACTTTCACAACACTTGTGAATGTTTGAACTCTCTTTATTTTCTATCAAATTCTTTCTCAAAACCCTTGTGTGAATGAATGCAAAATGTTAACCTTAAGAAGTGAGAGAAATGGTAGAGATTATATTCTCTTACACAAGCCAACTAACCATTCATTAAGCATCTAATACTTTCTTGCAATGGTCAACAGAAAAATGTGAATGCCATACCAAAGCATAAGAAATGTTAAGTTAAAGACAAAGACTTTGTCATTAAGCATCCAATGATTTCTTTCAATGGAAAACACATAAATGTGGAGGCCATACCAAAGCATAAAAATGGATTAGCTAATGAAAAAAAATATTAGGTGTATACAAGCCACCTAATAGACATAATAAATAGGAGAGCATGGCATGCCATATGGCTTTGTCTCCTAAGGTAAATAAAAATCACCATCTCAATAATGATTAAATTACCTTCAATTATGTTGTAGTAATTATCTCATAATTATTACTAACTTGATTATCTCATAACCAAGACTTTATTATCTCATAATCAAATAATTATAGAAAACATTAAGTTAAACTAATTTAACATAGTTTTCATTTATGACAATAAATATTATTAATCTCATTAATAATATATAAATATAATGTGAGCATATTATTAGACAATCTAATTATATTAGGTTTGCTACAGTTAATCGAGCTAGCACGGGGACCAAATGGACCTACGGTTCTGAGCTCCAATAATTCTGAAATAATAATTAAACTTTTTAATCAAATATTACAAATTATTAACTCCGCGTTATTCCATTAAAAACTCGAATTTGAACTCCTGTTACCGTAGATGGATAAAATAAATCGAACAACTTCGGTGTCCATCGATATAGTCATTACATATGGATATAGCCCTTCACGAATATCTCATAAATAGAGTCGGGTCAAAAGTCCGTTAAACCCCTCTAAATATTTTATCTCTTCAGCACCATTGATTCTATAATGAACAATTAATTCATAAATATTATGAATATAAAACTTTCTATTCGTAATAGAAAAGTATAGCGCTCAAATTGTTCAAGTCCTGAATCAACTCTTAAAAGAGATACTCTTATGCTTCTCGTAAGAATGAGTGAATTCCATAACTATGTAAAATGTTCCCAGCTAAACACCAAACCATATCCCCAAAATGCGTAGTTATTGGCCGGGAATGCAACACCAACCTCACCATAGTAAATCAAATGACATAGCCTGTCATGCAAGAGTTCGTAGTACACTCAGGATTAAGATCGAATCCATATATAATCATCAATTAGATAAAAAGAATTTCTCCGGTAAACAGATATTAAAAGAAATTCGTATTTATCTGAGTCTAATCCTATATGATCTCATCATACAAGGTGCCTATATTCCCATGTCACTACATGAACGATCCCGGATCAAGGTCATCATACGAGTATAGAATGAACTGCAACTATAGATAAACCACAAAGAAAGTACCCTAATGAGCGGAAAATATATCAATATTTACCGCCCCTTTTACTTAATACTTTATTTAGTTTCTCGGGTTTGATGAACATTTTGATGTGTTTTAGTTTATTTTGCAGATAAAATAATATTGGGACACAATGAAATCATTTAGGACGTAATGTGGGTCAAATAAGGGCAAAAATTGGACTTGACATATTAATTTTGGAGATTGGAAACTTGAAAGAGCGTTTTAACGAAGTGCAATTTTGGAAATTCCAGTTTTGCGCATCTGTCGTATTTTGGGCATAACTCTTTATTCCGATATCGGATTGAGCTGATTCAAGTTCCAGATTAAAGAAGACTCAAAGATCTACAACTGTGAAATACAAAATAATTTCGAATTCTGAAGATGTGATGCCCGAAATTGATGAACCATCCAGAAGTGTGTTGTGTGTAATTATTAAAGTCATTTTCAAAGCAAAAAAAAATTAATAATAAAAATAATAAAAATTATCAAATCACCACCAAACATGATAAGCAATTATTGGAGCAATTAATAATGGATTTGGTGGAGCAATTAGTGGAGCAATTAATAATAGATTTGGTGGATGATTTGATGGAGGCAAAATTTTGCCTATAAATACCAAGCCATTTCATTTGTAAATTCATACTTTCTTCTAAGGAATTCCTTAAGAATACTAAGAAGATTGTATCTTGTTTGTTTATTTACAGCTTTCAGTAATTAATTTCCGCTTTCGCACTTTCTTTTCTTTACTTTCAGTTTTTACTTTCCGCAATTTACTTTTACGCACAGTACTTTTCTTTCTTTAATTTTCAGTTTTTACTTTTCAGTAATGAGGAGGTAACTCCCCTTTGCTGGGGGTAAAAGGTAAAACTTTTATTACTAATATTTAGATTAATCTCCCTTAATTATAATAAATAACCTAGTTAAAACCTGACTTAACGAGGATACCGCCATATTGGTCGGTTGGTAATTATTTAAATTGGTTTTAGCCTGACTAAACTGGATACCGCCTAATTGGTCAGTTGGTAATTAATTATTAATTTGACTTAATCTGGATACCGCCTATATGTCTGGTTGGTAATTATCATGCAAAGTTAATATATTATATTAAGGGAGATATCTAAAATAGAAGTAATAAAAGTGGATCCTTTTACCTTAACATTTTCTTTTATTGTACTTTTACTTTATTTACTTTTCAGCAATTTACTTTATGCATTTACTTTTCAGCAATTTACTTTCAGCAATTTACTTTTCAGTATTTTACTTTATGTCTTTTATTTTATTTAAGTTTTTACTAGCCCTAGTTATGTGTCGTAACTAAGTTAGATATCTGGGGTTGTGATGAATTCTAATATCACCGGTTTATAATGGGTTATTTTATAGTTTGGGTAATTTAAAGGTTTACTTATTAAGTCTTAAGCTTATTGCATCTTGTTAATTGGCCATTAATAAGATTGATCTGGTAAATCTAAAATAAACTTGACAAAGGAATTTTAGGTTTCAGCTTTAGACTTAATAGCCCACGATCTTCCTTGAGGATAGAAAACCCTTTAAAAGATTTCCTTCCAGGATAGACATATACCTGTCGGGCGGGGGTAGCCATAATTGGAACTTAAACTTAATGAATCTAGATAATTTGGTTGACATAGACATATAGTTCAATTGGGTTAAACTGGGTATTTGCATCTGACCATCCACAGAGGCTTTCGCATAATTTAGTGTTCCAGGTTAGTAAACCGATTTATTACACAAACATGAAATAACCGCTTCATCTTTTAAATGATATTGGAAGATTCACAACTCTAGATAGTTTCATAATATTGAATTTTCTTAAACCTACTTTGTGTAATTTTATTTACTTGTTTTGAAATTTAGAATCATCACCATTTCAAATCAATCAAACAACCTGTTAGATACTAGTAATCATTTGACCTCATAAAATTAATAGATTAGGTATTAAGTCCTCGTGGGATCGATACTTTTTATACTACTTGAACGATACGTGCGCTTGTGTTATACGCGTGTGATTACGCACCGGTCAAGTTTTTGGCGCCGTTGCCGGTGACTTATTTATCTTTCACTATTAGTTTTGGGGTTAGATATGTTACTTATATCTAATTTCTTTTTACTTATTGTTTTTGTTTTCTTGTGTTTCAGGTTCTCAGAAACTACATGAGAGGAACCAGAAGCTTTGAACTCCGACCGCTTGACCCAGAGATTGAAAGAACCATCAGACAGTTGAGAAGGGAAAGACGAGAAGGCCAAGAAGCAATCATTAACATGGAACCTAAACCTTTGAACGTTGCACCACCAATTCCCATTCGAGACAGAACCATTCCAGTGGTTGACAGATTCATTTCTTCTATTGTACTTCCTCCCTTACCAGCAAATGCGGGTGACATAAAAACATGCATCCAGATGATTCAGCAGTCAGTACAGTTTGGGGGAAATGCAACTGAAGATCCTAATGCCCACATCAGTAACTTCCTGGAAGTTTGCGGTACTTTCAACTACAACCGAGTAGCTGAAGAAGCTATGAGACTACGAGTTTTTCCATATTCCTTGAAAGACAGAGCCAAAGCTTGGTTGCATTCACTACCAGCAGGTTCCATCACAACTTGGAACACTTTAGCCACCAAATTCCTTGCAAAGTACTTTCCACCAGCCACAACTGCAAAGTTGAGAAATGACATCACATCCTTTGTGTAACATGACTCAGAATCCCTCTGCGAAGCTTGGGAAAGGTAAAAAGATCTACTCAGAAAATATCCTCACCATGAGATTGCAAAGTGGCTACAAGTCCAAACCTTCTATAATGGACTTTCTATAATAATGAGAACCACAATTGATGCTGCTGCTGGAGGAGCTTTGATGGCAAAAGGAGAAGATCAGGCCTGAGACTTAATTGAAGAAATGGCCAACAACAATTCTTTATGGCCAACAGAAAGGAGCATGATCCAAAGAATTGCAGGAATTTATGAAGTTGGAGCTAACACAGCACTGAATTCCAAGCTGGATTAGATTTGCAAAAATCTGGAAACTCTCAGCATGCAAGTTAATACTGGATCCACAAGTTCACCATATGGAGGAGCACCAGAGATAAACCAATATAAAGAGGCAGTGAATTATGTCAACAATTTCAACAGACAGGGGAACAATCCATATTCCAACACCTACAACCCAGGGTGGAGGAATCATCACAATTTCGCATGGAGCAACAATTCAGGGCAAATGAACAACCCACCACCCCGGATTCCAACAACAGAACAAAGGCCAGGAGCAGGTAAATGAATCAGGAATAACAGAAGTGTTGACCCACTTGAAAAAGATAGAAGCAAAACATGACTCTCAAGCAGCAAGATATGATGCTATGTTTCAATCCCAAGCTGCATTAATTCAAATTCAATCTGCTTCTATTAAAGCACTGGAGAATCAAATTGGACAACTAGCCAATGCTCAGAGTTATAGACCGCCAGGTAACCTTCCTAGCAACACTAAACCAAATCTGAAGAACATGGGAATGAGCAATGTCATGCCATCATATTAAAAAGTGGTACTGAAATTAAGAAAAATGTTGGAGTCAATGCAACAATTGAAGAAGTTCCAAAAGATGCAGTTCCATAGATGGAGGAAAAAGAAGCAAAGGAAAAAGATCAAGAAAGAATCACTTTACCTCAACCTTTTCCTCGACGACTCCAGAAAAACAAATTGGATAAACAGTTTGCTCGATTCTTGGAGGTGTTCAAAAAGCTGCATATCAATATTCCATTTGCAGAAGCGTTGGAACAAATGCCAAGCTATTTCAAATTCATGAAAGACATTCTTTCACAAAATCGGAGATTGGGAGATTACGAGACAGTAACATTATCAGAAGAATGTAGCGCTATCATTCAGAGGAAACTTCCTCCAAAATTGAAAGATCCTGGAAGTTTCACTGTTCCTTGCACCATAGGAGAACATGACTTTGGTAAGGCTCTGTGTGATTTAGGTGCGAGTGTTAATTTGATGCCTTTTTCTATTTTCAGGAAATTACAGATTGGAGAAACAATGCCCACCTCAGTCTCTCAACAACTTGCTGATAGAACGCTCGTATTTCCGAGAGGTGTAGTTGAAGATGTGCTGGTCAAGGTTGACAAATTTATTTTCCCAGCATATTTTATTGTCCTTGATATGGAGGAAGATGAAGACGTGCCCATCATCATCGAGAGACCATTCTTGGCTACCGGGCGAACCATTATTGATGTACAAAAATGAGAATTAACCATGAGAGTACAAGACCAAGAAGTAACATTCAATATTTTTAAAACCATGAATTTCCCGAATGACGGGAAGGACGAATGTTTCAGACTTGATGTGATAAATAGTACCATCCAAACCTCCAATGCAATGCAAAGTTCTGCTGACAAACTTAAATCATGTCAATTGCCTGTGGAGCCTGAAGATAAAGCGCAATGCGTACTGATTAAGCCTATTCTTGCACTACAAGCAACAGAAGAGAAACAGTTCCACCAGTTCAATGAATTGGAGGAATTTCACATTCAGCCTTTTGAGAATGACAAATTATACAAAGAAAAGGCCAGAAAGAAACATGATGAGAAGTTAGTGCGCATACAACTGGAACCGGAGCAGAAGGTACTGTTAAAAAAATCAAGGTTGAAACTCTTCCCATGGAAGCCAAAATCTCGGTGGTCAGGTCCATTCCTAATCACCAAGGTTTTACCTGATAGAGTCGTTGAGTTACATGATCCCGACTCCAACAAAACATTCAAGGTTAAAAACAAGTGTGTCAAACACTACTGGGGAGAATCAATTGAACGACAAAAAGAAAGTGTGAAACTTTCAGATCCAGCCTAACATTCGGACAGTCATGTCTAGCTAACGACTTTAAACTTAGAGCTAGTAGGGAGGTAACCCATGCAATTTGGATCTTAACCTTTAATTTCCATTTTAGATGTAGAATTTCAGCTAACCAGGTACTATCTTCTAAACTCATATTCTACTTTTTAAGACATTGGAGACGATGTCTCATCTAGGTTTGGGGGTGGGGAATAGTTGTAGTATTTTATTTTGTGTTGTTTTTATTTTTAGTCCAAAATTTTTTGAAAAATACAAAAAAAAAAGTTGAAAATTTTTCAAAAATTACAAAAATATTTTGCGTTTTTATGTTGACTAAAAAGGTGAAATTGGTAAGAGATAGCTGAGTAATGAGTTTCCACTCCTGAGACGTGTCTAAAACCTATTTCGGAACAAGTTAATTTTTGTTTATTTCCTTTTGAAATATTTAATTTGTGAATTCTCCATAATACTGACTAAAATGGATCTTCATATGCTCAGTTGGCAGGTATTATCAACATGCTTAGTAACATACATACATGAGTTGTAATTGAAAAGTTTATAATATTTAGTGCTCTAATTTAATTGGAGAAAGCATCTCAAAAAGTGATGGAGTAAAAAAAAGTATGAGATCCGAGTTATTAAGTCTGTAAGGGTGTTTTAACACCTAGTGCCCTAAAGCCAACTGGTTTGGGAGTTACTGGCCCAAAGCTCGCTACATGGATCAAGGATGTTGCAAAAATATATATATCTGAAGTCTGAGTAATTAAGTCCGTAGGGGTGTCTTAACTCCTGGTGCCCTAAAGCCAACTGGTTTGGGAGCCACCGGCCCAACACTCGCTACATAGATGGAAGATATTGTATATAAATAAAAAAAAATAAAAAATCATAAGAAAAAAATCAGAAAAATTATTCCATTGCTGCAAAAAGGTGTGAATTCTGATAAAACTTTAGGACAAAAATATTACTCTCTTATCAACTGCACTTGTGACTGTTGTGGGCAAAAATGAGTTGATTACTATTTTTTCGGCTGTGCATATGGAGAATGGTAAATATAATCAGAGAATTTACTTATTCGGTAATTTAGAATGAAACAAAATAACTATTGACTTGGATTAGATGTTTCATCTGTTTAGTCACTAACTTCTTTATTCTCTTTTCTCTTGTCTTTTTTCTTTTGTGTGCATTAGTTTTATTATCTTTTTACTTTTGTAAAACGTTTGTGGGTATCATTGCTGTAAGCCCTCACGAGACTATAACTCGTCCACTACAGACACTTAGAGGTTTAAAGGCTTGTTGCATATGCTAAATGCAACCGTGATCCCTACGAAAGTGGCTTAGTTTAATTTTAATTGTTTCTTGTATTTTATTTTGTTGTTTTGCTCGAGGACTAGCAAAATGTTAGGTTTGGGGGTGTGATGAGCGGAAAATATATCAATATTTACCGCCATTTTACTTAATATTTTGTTTAGTTTCTCGGGTGTGATGAACGTTTTGATGTGTTTTAGTTTATTTTGCAGATAAAATAATATTGGGACACAATGAAATCATTTAGGACAAAATGTGGGTTAAATAAGGGCAAAAATTGGACTTGACATATTAATTTTGGAGATTGGAAACTTGAAAGGGCGTTTTAACGAAGTGCAGTTTTGGAAATTCCAGTTTTGCGCATCTGTCGTATTTTGGGCATAACTCTTTATTCCGATATCGGATTGAGCTGATTCAAGTTCCAGATTAAAGAAGACTCAAAGATCTACAACTGTGAAATACAAAATAATTTCGAATTCTGAAGATGTGATGCCCTAAATTGATGACCCATCCAGAAGTGTGTTGTGTGTAATTATTAAAGTCATTTTCAAAGCAAAAAAATAAATTAATAATAAAAATAATAAAAATTATCAAATCACCACCAAACATGATAAGCAATTATTGGAGCAATTAATAATGGATTTGGTGGAGCAATTAGTGGAGCAATTAATAATAGATTTGGTGGATGATTTGATGGAGGCAAAATTTTGCCTATAAATACCAAGCCATTTCATTTGTAAATTCATACTTTCTTCTAAGGAATTCCTTAAGAATACTAAGAAGATTGTATCTTGTTTGTTTATTTACAGCTTTCAGTAATTAATTTCCGCTTTCGCACTTTCTTTTCTTTACTTTTCAGTTTTTACTTTCCGCAATTTACTTTTACGCACAATACTTTTCTTTCTTTAATTTTCAGTTTTTACTTTTCAGTAATGAGGAGGTAACTCCCCTTTGCTGGGGGTAAAAGGTAAAACTTTTATTACTAATATTTAGATTAATCTCCCTTAATTATAATAAATAACCTAGTTAAAACCTGACTTAACGAGGATACTGCCATATTGGTCGGTTGGTAATTATTTAAATTGGTTTTAACCTGACTAAACTGGATACCGCCTGATTGGTCGGTTGGTAATTAATTATTAATTTGACTTAATCTGGATACCGCCTATATGGCTGGTTGGTAATTATCATGCAAAGTTAATATATTATATTAAGGGGGATATCTAAAATAGAAGTAATAAAAGTGGATCGTTTTACCTCAACATTTTATTTTATTGTACTTTTACTTTATTTATTTTTCAGCAATTTACTTTCAGCATTTACTTTTCAGCAATTTACTTTCAGCAATTTACTTTTCAGTATTTTACTTTATGTCTTTTATTTTATTTAAGTTTTTACTAGCCCTAGTTATGTGTCGTAACTAAGTTAGTTATCTGGGGTTGTGATGAATTCTAATATCACCGGTTTTAATGGGTTATTTTATAGTTTGGGTAATTTAAAGGTTTACTTATTAAGTCTTAAGCTTAATGCGTCTTGTTAATTGGCCATTAATAAGATTGATCTGGTAAATCTAAAATAAACTTGACAAAGGAATTTTAGGTTTCAGCCTTAGATTTAATAGCCCACGATCTTCCTTGAGGATAGATAACCCTTGAATAGATTTCCTTACAGGATAGACATATACCTGTCGGGCGAGGTAGCCATAATTGGAACTTAAACTTAAAGAATCCAGATAATTTGGTTGACATAGACATACGGTTCAATTGGGTTAAATAGGGTATTTGCGTCTGACCATCCACAGAGGCTTTCGCATAATTTAGTGTTCCAGGTTAGTAAACCGATTTATTACACAAACATGAAATAACCGCTTCATCTTTTAAATGATATTGGAAGATTCACAACCCTAGATAGTTTCCTAATATTGAATTTTCTTAAACCTACTTTCGTGTAATTTTATTTACTTATTTTTAAATTTAGAATCATCACCATTTCAAATCAATCAAACAACTTGTTAGATACTAGTAATCATTTGACCTTATAAAATTAATTGATTAGGTATTAAGTCCTCGTGGGTTCGATACTTTTTATACTACTTGAACGATACGTGCGCTTGCGTTATACGCGTGTGATTACGCACCGGTCATACCCTCTTTGTTTGCTCTCTATGAACTATTTAGATTACTAACTTCAGACTTAAATCCTCTTGTGCATCAAACATACACTAAGTCCGACGGTATAATAGTAATCGAGGTAAACAAGACAATTGGACAATATGTGATATAAATCAAACAACTTTGATAAAATAAATAGTGTATTTATTATTATTACAATAATCAATTCTATTTTACAATACATGAAGCTTTAGGATATAAATCCCAACAATCTCTCACTTGGACTAGAGCAAATGGGACATGTCATGTAATCCTAAACCCTTTAGGTGACCTTCAAACACTTTAGCCGATAAGGTCTTTGTAAACTGATCAGCTAGGTTGTCTGCGGATGGAATCTGTGTGATAGTGACACTCATCTATGCAATATCTCCCGATGAGGTGATATTTCCTCTCAATATGCTTACCCCTCTTGTGGCTTCTTGGTTCTTTTGAGTTCACCACTGCACCACTATTATCACAATAAAGTGTGAGCGGTTTATCCATATTTTGAACAACTTCCAGATCTACCAAGAACTTAAGGAGCCATACTGCTTCCTTAGTTGCTTCTCAAGCTGCTACATATTCAGCTTCCATGGTGGAGTCAGCAATACAAGATTGCTTAATTCTCCTCCATATTATAGCCCCACCACATAGGGTGAACACTGATCCAGATGTTGATTTTCTAGAATCAACATCCGTCTGAAAATCAGAGTTTGTATATCATCTCAGAATCATATCCTGACTTGTATATACAAGCATATAATTTCTCGTTCTCCAAAGATACTTGAGAATATGTTTCACCGCTACACAATGATCTAATTCTGGGTTGGATTGAAACCTACTGACTACTTTCACTGTAAAACAGATGTCCGGTCTCATGCATAACATAACATACATAAGACTTCCAAATGCTGAAGCATATGGTATATGTCTCATTTCCTCAACTCATTTAGGTGTCTTAGAAGACTGTTCCTTAGATAAATGAATTCTATGTCTGAAAGGTAAATTACCTTTCTTGGAATTATGCATACCAAATCGCGCAAGAATATTATCGATATTGGATGCTTGAGACATTACTAACAGTCATTTCTTGCGATCCCGAATGATCTGGATCCCAAGTACATAACTTGCCTCTCCCAAATCTCTCATTTGGAATTGGTTAGCTAGCTAGATTTTCATGTCCGATAATATCTTTACATCATTCCCAATGAGTAAAATATCATTGACGTATAACACAAGGAAAACCACCTTACCATCAATGATGCGCTTGCAGACACAAGGCTTATCGATGTTTAGCTCAAAGTTATAAGACTTGATCATAGTATCAAACCTTATGTTCCATGATCTAGATGCTTGCTTAAGTCCATAAATGGACCTTTGCAACTTGCAAACTTTTTACTCTTGACCTTGGGTAATGAACCCCTCTGGTTGTACTATATAGATATTTTCATCAAGATTACCATTCAAGAATGCAGTCTTGACGTCCATTTGCCAAATCTCATAGTCATAATATGCGGCAATGGAAAAAAGATTCATGATGGATTTAAGCATGGCTACTGGCGAGAAAGTTTCTTCATAGTCAACTCTCTCTTTCTGGGTATAACCCTTTGCCACTAGCCTAGCCTTGAAAGTCCGTACTTTCCCATCTATTCCTCATTTTCTCTTGTAGATCCACTTGCAACCTCTGGGTTTTACCTCCTCAGGTTGGTCTACAAGTTCCCAGATTGAGTTAGAGTACATGACTCCATCTCAAGGTTCATGGCTTTGAGTCATTCATCTTTATCAGTCTCTTCCTTTGCACTACGACAGGTCAATGGATCATCAATACCATCAAAAGATGCAACAACTTGCACCTCACCATTTCCTAGATAGCGTTCAGGTTGTCTAACAACCCTCCTACTACGTCTAGGTGTTATGGTATCCTGATAAATTTGTTGGTTTCTATTAAGGTCCCAATATCAATAATAAGCATGAATCAAGTGCGAATACTAATCAATGAAGTTGCGGAATACTTACATCGAGCGGTTGAGCGATGCGGCAAGCAATAAAAATGAACTTTCTGCATCTTGGAGTGCTCGGCAGTTCACTGCCAGTGCTCACTGGTTTCGGCCTTTTGGATCAACTTCGTCAAGCTCCAAGCTTCGTCGAACGATTCCCGGCTCATGGGTAGACTTCCCTATCACCTTCGCATGTCTTGTAAGTATGCTAGCACTTGTGATTTTGCCACAAAATCACACTCTTGTGCTTCCCACTGCTCACGGTTTTGGGAGAAAACCAGTAAGCTTTTTGCCTCCTTGGGCGTGAAGAGAGATGAAGAGAATAAAGAGAGTTAGTTGGTTTGATTCCAAATTTTTGTATCTTATACACACATTTGAATTTCAAATTCATTTCATGTGCATTTGCCTTTCAAAAAGTCAAATAATAATGGCACCAACCACTTCCATCACTCAATCCATCAAGTTGTCAAGTCACATCACTCAAAGTGACTAATGATTTGACGCTTGATGCGACTAGTGATTTGACGCTTGATTTGACTTGCGTGTCGCACTCGAATTCGAAATGCGAATGTGCTCGCAAATAATCTCGGGCTCGGGTTCGCTAATTCCAAATTAACAAATTTTCCGTTGCGTCGTAATTAAATGATTACGCCTAGCGAAATCACTATTCACATCGCTAACGAATTAATTCTAAATTAATTCGTTCGCCCGAATTAAAATCTAATTTTAATTCCGCGTCGAAATCCAATTTTGTATAATATATCGAATATATTATTATATCGATTAATTCCAAATTAATCATTCTCTCTCTTTAATTAATATTTTATCCTAGATAAAATATCTCCGTAATTAATCCCAGATTAATTTTCTCTCTCATCTAATTAATCCCAGATTAATAAAGTACGAGTCATACGTCATCGGTGAATCTTCGGGAAGTGACCCATGAGATCCCCGGATATATTGGTAGTAAATCAGGTCGTCGGACTATCCGAACACGTATGTACCTAGCACTACGTTTTTACCAATTTACAAGACAAGGTTAGCTTCTAGCAAAGCACCATGCCTACCCAATTCTCCAGAAATATCCTTACAGGAATATGTGATCTGTATCAGGCGTAGTATACGTAGTATTGCGTATTTCGATCCAGCATCGGATGTCACGTGCTAGGCCTGGCGCTGAAATTGTGTCTGCCCGTACGAAGCACATATCGGATCTCTGGTAACTTGTCTCTATAATCGGATAAACATGACCTAGTCATAATATCCCGATAGCTGCAACATATAAGAGAACCAGTTCCATATCCAACGTGATCATCATCTCCACTATGACTGGAGTTATACTTCCGTCTTGACATCACACCCAACATACTACGATTCTCAATATACCCAGTATTGGCGTACACATAACCAGTTAAAGCCCTGGACGACCTCAACCAAAGTATATTGATTGTCGCAAGTATTAGCGGTGCAAGTCTCAGGTTAAGACCAAATACACCTACCCTGATTTCGGACTTCCATAGACACATAGTCATACTACCAATGGAATTTCGAGGGGGTTTATCTAGAGCGAAGCTGTTTCCCATACCATCGGAAAAACACAACCTCCTATTACACTTGCATGAGTATCCTATTGTAGGCATTGCATGTTCGCATGTGAAACCCGATGATGAGTCTCAGTTGGAGGCACTACCTTTTTAGCTAAGGATATTGTGGGAAACGGAGGTCGGAAGGGGAAATTCAGAATAAGTACGTCATCAGATTCATTTCACAAGTTCACTGTCTTCGTTAGTGCTGCGTTCGTTACTTCGTTCGAACATCAAGCAGATTGCGGGCGTTCGTGTAGCGTTCGAATGGGCGTTCGAACGACGTCGGTATTTCTGGTTTTGCTGCTAGCCTCACACCCCAGCCCAATTAGCCCCCCAAAGCCCATAAAACACATCCCAATTAATAAAACACATTTAAAACGCATGGGAAATTAAATAAAATATTAATTAGATAATGTAATTAAATAAAATAATTAATTAAGTCATATACCAAATTAAATAAAACATAATATAATCCTACCTAATTAAGACAAATCAAATCCCTTCCTTGTGAGACAAGGAGTAGCCCTAACCTTTCTCTATATAAACAACCCCTAACCAAGACATGCACTCCCCTAGCTCATACACAAGACTTACACGAAAATCACAACACCAAGAACCCTAGCCACTCACGGCAATAGCAAGAAGCACAAACAAAACTCTTCTCTTCATCTCTCATTCTTTGACCGAGAATACCACTATCCTCCATCCCCCCCATTGCCGAATTTTAACAGCCATTACAACCACCAATATAGCCCCTAACCACCACTGAAAACCACCTCCATAAACTCCCCACACATCACCGAAAATACACCTCCAAAACAGCAGCCAAATCCTCTTAAAACAGTCAATAAAATCCTCAAAACAGATACATAAAAACTGCATTCATAATCCTTAAAATAATCACACAAGACTACACTAAAAACCCACAAAAAAACACTCGGAACAGTCCGTTGAAACGTCAAAACAAGTGACCTGAACAGTGAACAGTAAAATAGAGGCCGAACAGCAGCGGAACGGAGACCGAACAGCAAGCAAAACAGCAAAACAGTGAGCTAGGACGCTAAACCAGTGAACCGGAGAAGTTGAGGAGCCTTACCCTTCCGACGTCCGTGAAACGCAAGCCTGAAAGTTGGCAAAAAGGTTAGACCTGAGGGTATTTTCCACACTCGTTTTCTGTTTTATTTGTATTATTTATTGATTATTGCTTGCATGATTGTTATGTTGAAATGCATGTTGTGGCCCTTGAGTAGATAAATATGCATGAATTATGAGATGTTGTATGTTGTGGCTTTGGAATAGAATGAGAGATGTGTCAACTCTCGCGGTATATCAGATGGAAACCCGGACATAAATTTCATAGCCGATTCCGAATGGACGGTAGTATGATCTGTACTCGGGATACAACTCCATGTACCGCTTGAGTAAACGACACCCTCTTTTGTGTTGTCTTGCTTTGATTTATTTATTTTTTGTCACTTGAATTCTGCATGTTGCTTATTTATGCATGATTCAATCAAGCGCATGGGCTTAGTAAGTGCGATGAAAGGTCCCATATTTGAAGGGGTTAAAACCCTTTACCACGATGCTTTGCCGCGCCGGTTGATGTGTGTTCTGTTGAATGCAAGATACGTTCAATCGGGCATACTAAGTTTGGTATTATTGTTTCTTTATTCTTTTATGCATGATTCAATCGAGCGCATGGGCTTAGTAAGTGCGATGAAAGGTCCCCTATTTGGAGGGGTTAAAATCCTTTACCACGATGCTTCGCCACGCCGGTTGGTGTATATCTGGTTGGGTGTGGGATGAGTTCAATCGGATACGTGAGGTCCCACATTATGGATTTGTTCGCCTATGAATGTATTGGATGCATCAGGTCTGGTTCCATTCGAACGCGTTCTCGAACGCTACATGAATGCGAACCTTCTGTTTACCATTCGAACGCGTTTACAAACGCTACGCGAACGCGCACACACTTTCTTAGTTTCATCATGCATCAGGTCTGGTTCCGTTCGAACGCGTGCTCAAACGCCATACGAACGTGAACCTTCTGTTTACCGTTCGAACGCGTTTACAAATGCTACGCGAATGCGCACACACTTTCTTAGTTTCATCATGCATCAGGTCTGGTTCCGTTCGAATGCGTTCTCGAACGTTATACGAACGTGAACTTCTGTTTACCATTCGAACGTGTTATTAAACGCTACGTGAACGTGCACGCATCTTCTTAGTGTTTCATGCATCAGGTCAGGCTCCGTTCGAACGCGTTCTCGAACGCTACACGAACGCGCGCCCACTGAACTGAGTTATTTTCGTCAGATTTCGTACATAATTGTCCCTAGTAGCTATTCCTTCGTATGATGAACCTGATTGCCCCTCTGTATTACGCAAGATTGTGTATGTGTCGTTCATCTGTATTCCCCACATGTATGAGTATAATGTGTTTATTAACTTGTATGCTTTCCGTATGTTAATCTTTATGTATGCAAATTGAGACATAGATTACGTGCTAATAGGCTGTATGCAAATTCAGATATGTGTTACATGTAAATTTAGATGAACTTGTTGATGCATGCATGTGAATTTAGAAGCACGATACTCTTGGAAATAAGTGTTACTTAAACTTGATTAAATTATTACATAAATCCTTTCATTACAAGTGATATAAGTAAGAGACCATTCCGAACCCAACGGTTTGAGGTCTTCCCTTGCGAGGGGTGAGTGCGGCCTTAAATCTCATTTTCCCGGTTCACACCGGGTGGCGACTCCATTATTCTCCGGTTTAGTCCCCCGTGGCTACTCCGTACTCCCAACCGGGCCGCGAGCCCAGGACAGCATGCGTCGCCCAGTTCCTGTGTCCCACAGTCTGGCGACTCCACTGGGGATAGAGAATCGGCCTCGAAATATTGTCTTGTAATGTTTGGATTTATGTTCTAATTCACCGTGTCTATAGTGGATAAAATGAGGGTTTAATCAAGGGCATCTTGAGGCTAGGTAATGGTTTGGTGTCTTTCTTCATTCACTACCTTCCTAGAAGGAAAAACTGTGAAGGCACTTATATGGCCATCTACCCTTAGCCTATTGTAATGGACTAATTTGGAGGACTCGTTGTTTATTCCTGTCACCAAGCGATAAGAGCCTAAGAGGCTAGGGTACTTAAGAGAGCCTCGCTCCACCCTCCCTCTGGGGAATCTACAACGGGAAATCCATTTGACAGTCAGTCACACACCATAGCTCATTGGCACGTACCTTAGTGTATAAAAAAGGGTGAGCTCACTTGGTCGCTCGAACCCTTGATTGGGGAGACCTAGTTGTGGCCCATCCTTCGCCGTGAGAGCCTTTGTCTACACTCTTGCGAACCCACCCATAGACCGGGTTTGTATGGTTAAAGTAACAATTATTTCCTTGAATATGTGCTATGGACCATCCTCATTTGGATGCAGTTGGACTATTGTCAGAAATGCGGACTTGCTGGGCCATTTAAACTGGGGCGAGTTCGTACCTTATGACTACTAGGGGCCCAAAGCTTCTGAAATGTTGATGGGCCATTACGTAGAAATTATTACTTTATGTTTGCATTATCTTATGCTTGTGTTTGGGAACATCGTCGTTTGGATCCATTTGGACCATTTGTCATGGGATATGGGCTTGTTGGGCCATTTAAACTGGGACAAGAATATTTTAGGACGATTGGGCCAAAAGCTTCTAAGTGTTGATGGGCCACTTTGTGCTTGTGTTCGGAACATTACCATTTGGATTTAGTTGGGCTCCTTGCCATGAGATGTGAACTTGTTGGGCCTTTTAAACTGGGACGAGTTCACTCCTATGACAGTTAGCCCGAAAGTTTCTAAAATGATAACGGGCCGATTTGTTTGAGATTTTAGTTAATATAGTATGTTATATATGTTACATGCATCTCGTGCACCTCATACATACATATATCATGTTAACACCATCTATGTCTTAAAAAGACATCATAGATACCGTTTGGGTTAGAGAAGGGACAAGGCTCATTAAAAGAACAGTAACAGTCATGAGTGAATCTGGTAATGAGGTATCCCGTATGGATCAGTTAGAGAACAGTCTAGCCAAGGTCACTGAACAGTTGCAAGATTTGACTACTGCTGTGGCTGGTATGGCTGTGCCTCGTGCTGGGGGAATTTCTGAGAATGTGAGGCGTGAGGAGCCTCCGAATGGGTTGGGGGATGATATCCCCACTTTTGATGATGATATGGCAGAGTATGCAGCAGGCAGAGTATCTGGGTCTCAGGCAAAGTTACAGAAACTGGGATCAAGTTGAGTCAGTTACCCGCAAGATGAGGGGTAAGAATGAGGATTTGCTGGATTATGACACACTGACTTTCGAGGAACAGTTGCCGGCACAGTTCAAGATGCCTGATATGGCTAAGTTTAACGGGAATGGGGATCCAAGGGTGCATCTCCGACAGTTTGTATCAGTCATGAGTTCAGTTGGCCTGTCTCACAGCGCCAAGTGCAGAAAATGTTTGGAATGTCGCTCGAGGGAGCTCCAGTGGTGTGGTCCCACAGTTTGGAGAAGAAAGTGAAGGAAGATTGGAGGGAGTTGGCGGATGCCTTCCTGAAGCAGTATGTCACTGACCTAGAGATCGATCTGTCACTCCGTGATCTGGAGAATGTTAAACAGAAAGCGGATGAGAGTTTTAAGGAGTATGTGGACCGGTGGAGGGGTCAGTTATTGAAGATGCAGACTAGGCCCTCGGAGAAGGACCAGATTAAAATGATTATCAAGGGCACCAGGCCCTCCATTTACAGCAAGTTGAGGAGGATGACCTCCATGATTACAGACTTTCGGCAGTTGAGGGAGACTGTCATGGACATTGAAGACGAAGAGGCGGAAAACAGAAAATTCTATGGTCTGAACAGGAGGCCCATTGGGGGAACATCGGGAACAAAGCCCGTTTCTGCTGAGATTGCCGCTATCCGGAACCGACAGTTTTCCAACTTGGGAAGGCCCCTGTCCAAGGTGCTAGAGAAACTGAAGAGGCAAGGGCTCTTAAAACCCTTGGAAGCCAACCACATACCCAATCCCCTACCATCACATTATAACCTAAGCCTTTACTGTCACTTTCACCAACAAAAGGGCCATGACACCGACAACTGCGCCCGACTCCGCCATGAAATCCAAGACCTGATAGACTCCAAGAAAATACCTGACCCAGAAACAGAACAGCCGACACACACAGAAAACCCCTTACCCAACTACCGTGCCGTACCACCACCAGCCTATATGATCAATTCTGGCCTCCCAAAAGACCTTGTCCTAAAATCCTTTCACCCTCAAGCCTTTTGCCTGGGAATCTGGGATAGTAATAGTGAAGATGAGACTGAGCAGGGGAAAATTTTTTGGCTTGATTTCTCTAGCAGTGATGAGGAAGAAGTAAGGGGAATGACGCGCAGCGGTCATTTTTACAATGATGTGGCAGAAAATGGTAAGGAAGTTTTGAGAGATGGTAGAGAAGTGGTTGAAACTATAGAAAATACTGAAGGGGATATAGTGCTGAGGCAATTAAGGAAGACTAGAGCACAAGTGAGTATCTGGGAACTGTTATGTGCATCTCGGGAGCATAGGCAGGCTATGGTTGAGGCCTTGAGCAAGATTGTGGTACCGGAAGACGCCAACCCTGCAATGTTTGTTGGGTCCGTTCAGAAAGAAGCTTTGCATATATCTTTTTCTGAGGATGAACTCCCGGCGGAGGGAAGGAATCATAATAGGCCTCTATTTATCAGGGCCGAGGTGAGGGGCAAAAGAACTTCATGTGTGATGGTGGATGACGGTTCGTCCATCAATGTGTGCCCACTGAAAATTCTGGCAAGATTAGGTATAAAAGCAACAGACTTGGACCCCTCCAGTATAACTATTAAGGCTTATGATGACATTAAAAGGGGAGTTGAGGGTACTTTGTGGCTATGGTCAAGGTAGGACCGATTGAAGATGAGGTTGAGTTCACAGTACTGGACATCCCGGCTACTTTCGCCTTATTGTTGGGAAGGCCTTGGTTCACAAACTTGGGGTCGTGCCTTCCACTTTTATCAGATGATCAAGTTCCCGTATGAGGGAGAAGTTGTTACTATCCGGGCTGAGTTAGATAATGTCGTGGCTGCCTTGGAGATACAACCTTTCACGAGGTTTCAGGTGTCAGCTACTTTTGAGGAGTGGGTGGATCCTAGGGTGGCTAGGATTATGAGAAAATGAAGTTTGAGCCGGGTAAAGGTTCAAAATTACCAGATTTCAGAGGACAGACTACTCGGAAGGGTTTGGGGTACAAGTCTGATGAAGAAAAGCCAAAGGTCAAGAAAAACCTGAAACTGATGGAATGTTTTGTGAAAGCTTCAGGATATCAAGGGGAGCCTGAACCTGTGGAAGTTAATGGAATTATGGTACCTGGGTTTGAGATCTTCCAGGAGTATGTTGGGTAAGAAGAGATAGTTGAAGAAATTGTGAAGAAAGAAAAAGAGAATTGGGAGGAAGAACTGATGAAGTTGGAGACCCTGACTCTGAGAGAGGACGAAAAGCCTGAGGAAGACCTGATTGCAGAGGAAGAAGTGTCTATAGATGATGAAGACATTTACTTCCTGATTTGTTTGAATGTACTTCCGCATTATCCAATAATAAAGACATTTCTTTTGCTTACTTGCCTGAGTCATTTCCATTTACTCTGCACGAATCAAGCATTTTGACACCAGTTCAGCCAGAACTACTGCATTTAACTTGGGTACACTTGAGAACCCCAAGGAAATTCTGATTGCAAGTGAAGTAACCTCCGAGAGAGGGAGAGAAAACTAGAAGAAGTGTTGGTCAGATATGCCAAAGTGTTTGCTTGGTCCTATGAGGACATGCCTGGGGTAGACAGAAACATTGCCCAGCACACAATACCAACTTATCCCAAAATGAGGCCAGTAAAACAGAAACTCCGACGGATGAGACCAGAATGGGCTGAGAAAGTCAGAGAGGGGTTAAGAAACAGATAGATGTGGGGTTCCTGGAAGTAGTAAAGTATCCTAAGTGGTTGGCTAACATAGTACCGGTGCCAAAGAAGATGGAAGGTCAGAATGTGTGTAGACTACAGAGATCTCAACAAGGCTTGTCCGAAAGATGATTTTCCTCTGCCCATATAGATGTTCTGGTTGATAGTGCGGCTTTATCTGCTATGTATTCATTTGCAGATGGGTTTTCAGGTTACAATCAGTTCTCATGGCCGAGGAAGACAAACACAAGACTACATTTGTTACTGAGTGGGGTACTTATTGTTACAAGGTTATGCCGTTTGGGCTTAAGAATGCGGGGGCTACTTATCAGCGGATGGCCACTACACTTTTCCACGACTTGATGCACAAAGAGATTGAGGTGTATGTGGATGACATGATGGTGAAATCAGAGACAAGAGTTGGGCATATTGAAGCACTGGAAAGATTCATTCAGAGAGTTGACAGATACAACCTGCGGCTTAATCCAAAGAAATGTGTGTTTGGGGTGACATCAGGGAAATTGCTTGGTCATACAGTAGGAATGGGCGGAATAGAGGTAGACTCCGAAAAGATCAAGGCAATCACAGAAATGCCTGCACCGAAGACAGAAAAAGAAGTCAGAGCATTCTTGGGAAAGATTCAGTACATCAGTCGGTTCATTCGCCAAGTTGACATCAGTATGTGAGCCTATCTTCAAACTGTTGAGAAAAGATCAGTCAGTGAGATGGAATGAACAGTGTCAGACAGCCTTCGACAAAATCAGAGAGTACTTGGTAAAGCCTCCTGTATTGAAACCTCCGAGACCGGGCATACCTTTGATATTGTATTTGGCTATAGAATTAGAAGCACTGGGGGCAGTGATGGTAAAGGCAGGCATGAAACAGGGGTAGAGCATGCAGTTTACTATCTGAGTAAGAAGATGCTCCCGTATGAGGCTCGATATCAGGAAGTTGAGAAGATCTGTCTCGCAGTGGTATGGGCTTCCAGAAAATTACGGCATTATTTCCAGTCATACAGATCCAGATAGTGGCCAAGGAAAATCCTCTGAAGTATCTTCATTCGGTGCCTTCACTAGTGGGAAAATTGGGCAGATGGTTGGTATTGCTGACAGAGTTGACATTGAGTATCTCACCTCCAAAGTGATCAAAGGGCGAGCAGTAGCAGAGTTTCTGGCATTGCAACCTGTTGAGGGGGATCAGTATAAGTTTGAATTTCCAGATGAAGAGATCCAAGCAATAACAGTTCAGAGATGGAAGATGTATTTTGACGGAGCAGTGAATTACAAGGGAGCCGGAATTGGAATCGTGATAGTAACCCCTGAGGAGAGACTTTGCCTTTGGCCAAGAGGTTGACATTCAGAGTGACTAACAACATGGCCGAGTATGAAGCATGTGCTTTGGGTTTGACGACATTGATAGCCTTGAAGGCCGGGAGTGTGGAAGTCTACGGAGATTCTTGGTTGGTAGTCCAGCAGATGCGAGGAGAATGGGGGAATTGAAAGAAGAACGTTAAAACCTTACCTTTTTTACCTCAGAAAATTGGCACAGGTTATCCCCGAGTGTAAGTTTCAGCACTTACCGAGAGAGGAGAATCAGATGGCAGATGCATTGGCTACAGTTGCAGCAACTTGGGAAAATCCAGAAAAGTTAGTGATGAGACCGTTGATACTGACAACAGTAAGCAGACCTGTTTATGAGATAGAAAGAATTCTGGAAGTTGAGGTCGACGACGGTAAACCTTGGTATTATGACATTCAGAGGTATCTGGAACATGGTGAACTCCCGAAGGGGCAGGCAGAAAAGACAGAATAGCTATTCAGAAATTAGCTTCCAGTATATGACTTTGAAAGGGGAACTGTACAAGAGGCAAGCAAACGGTATTCAGTTGAAGTGTTTGAGAAAAGAAGAAGCTCAGCATGTAATGGAAGAAATACACCGGGGTATGTGGTGTCGCACATGAACTGGTTGAATCTGTCCCGCAAGATAGTGAGACAAAGTTTTTATTGGTCAACCATGGAAACAGACTGCGCGAAGATGGTAAAGCACTGTCATGACTGTCAAGCACATGGTAATTTGAATCACTTACCGCACACAGAGTTGCACGGGTTTTCAGAGTCGTGGCCTTTCTCAGCATGGGGGATTGATATGATTGGAGAAATTCGACCGAATGCATCAAATGGGCATCGCTTCATAGTAGTGGTAGTAGATTACTTCTCGAAGTGGGTGGAAGCCGAATCATTCTGTAATGTTACAGCAAAACAGATGGCAAAGTTTATAGCTCGGAACCTCATTTGTCGGTATGGTATGCCGTATCATGTAGTGATGGACAACGGGGTTCAGTTTCAAGGAGAGATGAAGGCAATATTACAGAGGTACGGGATAGGCCACCACAAGTCATCACCGTACAGGCCGCAGGCAAATGGGGCAGTTGAGGCAGCCAACAAGACTATAAAGACGATTTTAGCCAAGATGACAGAAAGTTGCAGAGATTGGGCTGAGAAACTACCGTATGGGTTGTGGGGGTACAGAACATCAGTAAGACAAAGCACAGGGGCCACACCTTACTCTTTGGTTTATGGAATGGAAGCAGTATTGCCAGTAGAAGTGGAAATACAGTCTATGAGGGTATTAGCAGAGGCATGATTACCGGAACAGGAGTGGGCCGCACAAAAGTTTGATCAGTTAGCACTATTGGATGAGAAGAGAACGAAGTCTTTGTATCACATGCAGTTGTATCAAAAGAGACTGTCCC
Organism: Zanthoxylum bungeanum; assembly: GCA_019454045.1. NCBI lineage: Eukaryota > Viridiplantae > Streptophyta > Magnoliopsida > Sapindales > Rutaceae > Zanthoxylum > Zanthoxylum bungeanum. The sequence continues at coordinate 14,192 of SKCR01036795.1, read as the reverse complement.
GAGCATTAAACAAGAAAGTACGCCCCACCAAGATCAGAAAGGGTGATTTGGTACTTAAGTAGTCGAGGCCGTCGACGACAGATCCGAGAGGAAAATTCAGACCTAACTGGGAAGGACCTTACATAGTGCAGAAGGTAATGGGAAATGGAGCAGTGAAGCTATCAGACTTGGGGGGAAAGAGTTCACCGAGCCGATCAACGTAGACAGATTGAAGCAATACTTTGCCTGAGGGAGAAAGACCGAGCAGTCACCACGGGAATTGGCAGAAGACCTAACCCAACGGAATAAGAAAATCATTCATGCATACACGTAACATTGCATTCTCTTCGTGTTTGTTTTTTTTTTTGTGTTCGCAGGTTCGAAGAAAGGAAAAACAGGCAGAAATGAGCCAAGCAGCGTCAGCGTAATTTCAGTTTTTGGGATGAGTCCCAAGGGCGAAGCCCATATCAGCTTGGGGGCGAGGCCCATATCATGTTGGCTTAGGGGTGAGGCCCATATCAGCTTGAGGGCGAGGCCCCCGTTGTCAGTTGTAGTTCCGGGTCGAGGTGCCCACTACATCATCAGTTCGAGGGCGAGGCCCCTATTGTCAACGGTGTTGGGTCAAGGTGCCCAGGGTCGAGGTGCCCCCGTTGTCAGTTGTAGTTCCGGGTCGAGGTGCCCAGGGTCGAGCTGCCCACTACATCATCAGTTCGAGGGCGAGGTCCCTATTGTAAGCGGTGTTGGGTCGAGGTGCCCAGGGTCGAGGTGCCCCCGTTGTCAGTTGTAGTTCTGGGTCGAGGTGCCCAGGGTCGAGGTGCCCACTACATCATCAGTTGAGGGCGAGGTCCCTATTGTCAGCGGTGTTGGGTCGAGGTGCCAGGGTCGAGCTGCCCACTACATCATCAGTTCGAGGGCGAGGTCCCTATTGTAAGCGGTGTTGGGTCGAGGTGCCCAGGGTCGAGGTGCCCCCGTTGTCAGTTGTAGTTCTGGGTCGAGGTGCCCAGGGTCGAGGTGCCCACTACATCATCAGTTTGAGGGCGAGGTCCCTATTGTCAGCGGTGTTGGGTCGAGGTGCCCAGGGTCGAGGTGCCCCTGTTGTCGGTTGCAGTTATTGGGATGCGTCCCAGGATCGAGGTCCACTGCAGCACCAACTCAGCTCGAGGCAGCAGCTGAGCCAGGTAAGTGAAAATGCATTGCATAACTTTGATAGGATTGTTCAAAGTCACACACTGCACAAGTCCCATCAAAGTTGGGGCGACTGTAGGCATTGCATTTTCGCATGTGAAACCCGATGGTGAGTCTCAGTTGGAGGCACTACCTTTTTAGCTAAGGATATTGCGGGAAACAGAGGTCGGAAGGGGAAATTCAGAATAAGTATGTCATCAGATTCATTTCGCAAGTTCACTGTCTTCGTTAGTGCTGCGTTCGATACTTCGTTCGAACGTCAAACAAATTACGGGGGTTCGTGTAGCGTTCGAATGGGCGTTCGAACAGCGTCGGTATTTCTGGTTTTGCTGCTAGCCTCACACCCCAGCCCAATTAGCCCCCCAAAGCCATAAAACACATCCCAATTAATAAAACACATTTAAAACACATGGGAAATTAAATTAAATATTAATTAGATAATGTAATTAAATAAAATATTAATTAAGTCATATACCAAATTAAATAAAACATAATATAATCATACCTAATTAAGACAAATCAAATCCCTTCCTTGTGAGACAAGGAGTAGCCCTAACCTTTCTCTATATAAACAACCCCTAACCAAGACATGCACTCCCCTAGCTCATACACAAGACTTACATGAAAATCACAACACCAAGAACCCTAGCCACTCACGGCAATAGCAAGAAGCCACAAACAAAATCTTCTCTTCATCTCTCCTTCTTTGGCCGAGAATACCACTATCCTCCATCCCCTCCATTGCCGAATTTTTAACAGCCATTACAACCACCAATACAGCCCCTAACCACCACTGAAAACCACCTCCATAAACTCCCCACACATCACCGAAAATACACCTCCAAAACAGCATCCAAATCCTCTTGAAACAGTCCATAAAATCATCAAAATAGTAACATAAAAACTGCATTCATAATCCTTAAAATAATCACACAAGACTACACTAAAAACCCACAAAAAACACTCGGAACAGTCCGTTGAAACGTCAAAACTGTTGGTAATTATCTAAGGTCCCAAGATCAAACAAGACATGAAATTATGTGTGAACACATCAACGGAGGTAGCGGAATACTCACATTGATCGGTTTGTGTCGATTTGGAGACGATTCAAGCCCAAAAACGCCACTGCCTTGATCTCACCACTGCAACAGTCCACTGTCCTACAAAAACAGAAAATTGAGTGAAGAAACGGAGCTCCGAGCTTCGTCCAATGGATCCCGGCTCATGGGTGAACCTCCCTACCACCTTCGCAAGACTCGTAGTGTGCTAGCACTTGCGGTTTTCACCATGAAAACCCAACTCTTGGCTTCCCTTGCTCACGGTTTTTGGCTTCCAAAACCAGTAACATTTTTCAGTTTGGGCGTGAGGTGAGAAGAGAGAATGAGAGAGTTTGAATTGTGTATCAAGTTATTAAAATGATTTACCAAAAATCAATTTATATTTATGCCATAATTTTCATTAAATTAATAATAAATTATGACACATAACATGCAATGGCTTAGAGTGTCAAACACTCAAACTCCATGCAATGACATTGAGTGCAATGTACACAATCTACATGCAAAGCATTAGAATGACATGTGTCATGTGGGCCCCACACGTTTCCAAATGAAAGTGGGCCCACGTGCACTCACGCGTTCGGGTTCGATATTTCCGAAATACCGAGCTTACGTCGCGACGTTAATTCAATCGAATTTAAATAAATAATTGCGCCTGGCGAAATTATTATTTACGTCGCTAACGAATTAATTCTAAATTAACTCGTTTGCCCGAATTAAAATCTGATTTTAATTCCGCGTCGAAATCTAATTTCGTCTAATATATCGAATATATTAATACATCGATTAATTCCGAATTAATCGTTCTCTCTCTTTAGACGACATTTTATCCCGGATAAAACATCTCCGTTATTAATCCTAGATTAATTTTCTCTCTCTTTTCTATATAATCCCAGATTATTCAAGAGTGCAAGTTGTGCGTCATCGGTGGATTATCGGGAAGCGACCCATGAGATCCCCGGATAATCTGGCAGTAAATACGGTCGTCGGAGTATCCGAATCACGTACGTACCAAGTACTACGTTCTACCGATTTACGAGACAAGGTCGACTCCTAGCAAAGCACCAAGTCTACCCAATTCTCCGGACATATCCATTTAAGAATATTAAGATCTGTATCAAGCGTAGTATACTAATGTATTGTGCATATCGGCCCAGTATCGGATAATCACGTGCTAGGGCTGGGGCTGGATAAGTGTCTGCCCCGTCCGAAACACATATCGGATGTCTGGTAACTAGTCTCTATAATCGGATATTCATGACCTGGTCATAATATCACGATTGGATGCGCATCACTTTAAGAGCACTAATACCGTATCCTGCGTGACATCATCTCCATTATGACTGGAGTGACACTTCCGTCTTGACATCACATCCAATACACTACGATTCTCTCAATATACCCGGCATTGGCGTACACAGAACCGGTTACAGTCCTAGACGACCTCAACTAAAGTATATCGATTGTCGTAAGCATTAGCGATGTAAGTCTCAGGTTAAGACTATACACACCTACCTTGATTTCGGCCTCCCATAGACACATCGTCATAATACCAATGGGATTCCGAGGGGTCTATCCAGAGCGAAGCTGTTTCCCGTACCATCGGTGAAACACGACCTCCTATCGCACTTGCATAAGTATCCAATACTTATATATATGAGAACTATGTCGTTGTGCCCTCACAACGCGCACAAGTGCAATACTAGCCTATTCCGCATTATCGATGTCCAGTCTCGATAATACTACGGCTAGGGATATTTAATGATTAATCCTTCGTGGACTGATACTGTCTCATATCATCTCAATCCAGGAACTAATCATAGGGACCTCTCTTCATTTATATCTATGGTGATCTAATCACAAATGATGAGAGTGCAATTTCCTTATTACATAGTTAATTTGCTACAACAACACAATGATCTGTGCAAATAGTGACGCTATGGGTCATTTATCCAACAATCTCCCACTTGGCACGTAGCGAGTCACTCAAGTGTCCTACACTCGAACTATGTAAGGTTCGCTCAAATTGCTGAGGAAAGGTTTTCGTCAGCGGATTTGTTAATTATCGTCTGACGCGATTTATACGATCATCACATCGCCACGATGTATGATCCGAACGAATCAGATGATATAGAAGTATATATCTGGATCGTCGATGAGACCTTTAATTCCTTAGCTTGTGCTGACGCCTAGCTCAGCTGCTAACAGAACTATATCTAATCTAATTAATTAGATTTATTTTTAATCCAAATGGCTTCTATTGCTGCCCCAGCTGCAACAATAATCCGCTTTTGTTGTTTATTCGGCAACAGTTATCTTGCTTGGAAGATTTCCAGCTCACTGTCCCGTTATTCAAACTTTATAGTACCGCAGTATTTAATCGTTTGGAAACTTGCTGCAGTGATCCCAGTCACTTCAAGTTCTCCTTCTCCATAGTAAAAGATAGCATCTTTAGTTCTCAGAGATACTAACAGATGTTTTTATCTTCAATCCAGTGACTATCACTTGGATTGACCCGATTGTGACTCCATATGCTCGAAGCGTATGAGACACCAATACAAGTACATTTTAAATGTACAATTTCCAGAGAGTGTTAACAACTCCAAATCTATCCCAGTAGATCTTTATTCCTTGAATAAAGGTTGTTACTCCCCAGAATTCTACGGAGAATTTCTATGAAAGAATATCTATGAAAGCCAAGCTTTCACCAATTGCTATATGGGAATTTACTGTCAGTGCGCTCCCACTAACCTCCTTATATACACAAGAATTATTTCGTTTTGAGTCAAATCATAAACCATTATGATTATTTCAAAACGACAGTTCCAGAACCTTATGCTTGCATCAATCCAAACATGGATCGAATAAACCCGCAAACCTGGTTTGTCGTTTATACAAAATCGTCAGGATGTTGTAAACATCCTCAAAAGGTTTCCTTTTCAGGAAAGCGATTTTGATTGTAACTGACATATTTCATAAATGAAATATACAGTTATCAACAAGCATCTTCAAAATGGATTTACCATGGCAACAGGTAAAAGGTTGAACCGTTATTAACACAATGTTGATAACGATACCTTTCCGTCAAAAACTTAGGTTTGCACGTTGGTATGTTGCCTTCCATGTATGTCTTCCTTGAAGACGTTTAATGTACCATAGGCACAATGCCTTGTGGTACAACAACTAGTATCCAAACATAGTTGTTATACATGGAATCCATTTCGGACTCATGGCACTTTGCCATAACAGGGAGTCGATACCTCGTATCACTTCCTCATAACGTAGTCGGATGGTACACCTCCATAAGATTGACATCTTTATGAGGTTAGATCAGAAACCCATACCCTAGGTTGTTTCTGACTCTATCCGATCTACTAGTTTCTTTGTATTTGAAGATTAATGGTATAGTTTCATCATAGATGAACTGTTTGTGTTCCATTAAGGACTTCGTGCCTAGAACAGTATTACTCCGATTTTCATCGAGTATCACTATCCTCCCACTGACCACTGCATATCGGTATTCCTCTCAGGAAAAACCGCATGGTGAGCAACAATCACATTGTTCTCATTGTGGGATTTATAAGTACTATATTAAGGTTTCCCTTAGGATAACCTATATTGGCACTTATCCAATTTGGGTCCTTAGTTTGGTATCATCCAAATGCTATGCCTCGCATACCCAAATTATCAGGAATGAGAAACCTCGTTTCTTTCCCTGTTCATATCCTATATGATATCTGTCAAACAGATTTATATGGAACCTTATTCTAAATAAGTTTTGCACTGTTAATACATATCCTGTTTGAAGGAAATAGTAGCTCAGAGCGACTCGTGATAAACCTTATCATGTCCAACAAAATTCGGTTTTAGTTCGGACACACCGTCTAACTGACGTGTCTCGGGAGGAGTCCTCATATGAAAGAATACCGTACTCTTTCATTTATATGAAACTTACTGCTTAAGTATTTTCCATTACGGTCTTACCGTGGCGGCATAATACTACAGTCGATCTGTTTGTATACTTCGTGTCGAAACTCAAAGTTTCAGATTTGTGTTCTTCAAAAGAAACACATAACCATAACGTGATGCCACATCCGTTAAGGTCACGAAATATTCATGTTCACATCTAGCCTAGCTAGATATGGGCCCACTTACTTCACCATGAATAGGGCTAACAGATCGGTGGCCCTTTTACTATTACCAAGTAAATAGTATTTTAGGTTTTAACCTAATAAACTAGATTCGTAGACCTTATTTGAATAGTCAAATCAGTCCTAGTATCCACTCTTCAAAAGTGTGGATATACGAGTCTTGTTTATTGTGTCCTAGACAACAATGCCACAAATAAGTCTCTATTGATCAAATCAATTTGAGCTATTTATTTGTCATTTATATGTTTGAGATTTTATTTATATTCAAAATATAAATTCTGTTATTTACATCTAATGTATTTATCTCAGTATCATCTTTATATAATGAAACACTTTAGTGTTCTAGAATATAAAGGTTTTATCCGCATCGGATTAAACACTGATATAGAGATAATGTCTCTAGTCAAACTAGTTACATTATAACATTTCCTAATTTAAGTACATACCCAAAGGGTAGTTCCTAAACTTAGGTATCTACGGTCGAAACAGCGACTTTCGTCCCGTTTCCAATTCGCAGAGAAATCTCGGCTTGAAGCCAGTATCCAGCTCACAGCGGATTCTGAACGTCAATACATATATGTATTATGTACCACACTAAGTATTTAAAATCCAATTTCAATACTAGTAGTAAACATAACTTTGACAAATTTTTTAAAGTTAGAGCCTCGCCCTTCTTTAATTCCTTCGTGTCTTCCATATCCAAATGGTAGTCACTTTGGGATATGTCAATTATCTTTTCAATATTTCACAAACCTTTGGCCAAGCCTTGGTTTTAGAATATCGAAATGATATGCACCTTGTGCTACATGCCCAATTGCAAACTTTGACTTTTCCTCCACTAGAATAGTCAATAATTGCAACTTTAATACTTTTAAATCTAAAGATAGATTTATTATAAGTATATTAATTAAGCACTAAAGTCATCATCACATAAATCTTCCAAAGACTTTATGCTCTACTATTTGCTTAATATGGGCTTAGTCATAATAAGTTATTTTATCAAATAAATTAACCTATTATTAATTCCCAATTGAAAATTAAATCATTTAAAGCATTTAATCCATGATTATATATTTTAAATATTCAACTTTTCATCATTGTTTTTATTTCTTTCTTGATTTCAATAGTCCAACTATTTAATCAATTAATAAGGTACTATTTATTATAATGATTACAATAATCCAATTATTTAATCAACTATAATTTTAATATTGATTACTATAATCTAATTATAAAATCAACTATCATTTTAATTCAATTATATTGATTACTATAATCCAATTATAAAATCAACTATATATTGAATGAGTTTGTATATAGTCCAACTATATATGTTTTTAAAACAACATAAATATTAGTCCAACTAATACTTTTGATTAATATGACGAGTAAATATAGATGAGCGCGTTTAGCGAGTATTCGAACGAATGTTGCAAATTCAATACTTGCCTCCCACTATTTTTCGTCGAGCCTCTAACCCTCTGTCGAGTACTCGGGAAACCGTGTTTCCTAGTGGGCTAGGATCCCGTTAAATATCACACAATCTTGACTTTGCCAACAAATTGTATGATAATTAACTAGGTAGATCTCGAAGATCAATTGGATCTCATCCAACTCCTAGATCCAGTAGGTGGACATCCAAGCCCAAACATATATCTAATATATGCCTATACATCGAATGTATACCCTAACCTTTTTCCTCTGAATCAACTAGGCCTTGGCTTTGGCACAACAAACCTAATGATCCCAGTCAAGCGCGGACCCATTGACATGGAAGCTTCGTAATCAATGTCGTTGGACAAGAAGTGGTCTTGACTTTGGCCAACAAACCACAACTTGGACAAGACACCAATATGGAACAAAGCCTCGTGATTAAAACACATCTTCGAAGGACAAGGGCTTGACTTTGGCCAACAACCCCTGCCAATCTAGGATCTTGAGTAAGAATCACTCAATGGAAGGAAAAAAACGCATGATATTTTATGAGGGTTTTTCGCGTGCAAATTGGCTACCAATTTAATTATCTTTGTTAAGTCTCATCATCATACACCCTTAAACATGCATTCTAAATACATAATAAAGCGAGTATGAAAATAAATAATAATGATATGCGGATGGATACTTAACACATTGATCCTAGATCAAATCTCTCCCTTTCTCACTCAAGCTAGCACTAGTACTTACTTCTACACCCGTTACACTACACTTCTAAAGAAACCTCATATACATAGAGGGGAATAGGTGAGAAGAGAATACAAAGAGAAAGAAGGTGATAAGGCTGGACACGCAGGTCCAATTTAATAAATCGAATTTATTACAACAATTTCTAAAATTGCCCACCCACTAATATCCATCCGATATACATTATTCATTCAACACAACCACGTATTCACACACATAAGCATGCTATCAATCAATCTAATCAAATTAATTAATCTGATAATTAAGTGATCATCCAATGTTCAAACAACGATTTGATTTTGTTCGAGTCAAACTCGTTTTTGCGAATAAGTACTTAAAGTACGAATTCATGAATTAAATTAAACACATCATTAAATCTAATTTAACATGTATTTAATACTAATTCATTATTCAATTCCAAATTAAATATTACACTTTTATTCAATAAACCTTTTCGATTTAAATTCCAAATTTAATCGTAACGCGTCTCAAAGACCGATTAACGTCCAACGTCAATTCAATTAAAGTCCAATGGGCTTTTGATTGATTTCTTAAGGCGTGGACTTTTGGTCAACTCGGGTCAAACCGATAACCAAAGTCCAATCCGGGATTTACCCCATAAGCCCATAAATCAATCTTGGCCCATTAGGCCCAATTGAACATTAAAGGTTCATTAAGCGCATTGGGCTTTATGGTCAAGGTTTTGGGCCCAATTGGATCCAATCCACTTGGCCTAAACCAAACTTGATAAATCAAGCCCAATAGGCCCAATTACAATATTAAAGTCCAATTTCCAAAATTAGGCCAATTAATTAAATATGACAAAATCCAATTTCACATATTCATTAAAAAAAGTGTATTACATGATTAATCAACTAAATCAATATTTCTAAAACACCATATTAGTCCAATTAATCATGCTTAATTCATTATTACATGTCCAACATACAAATTGAAAAATCAAACCCATTACATGCTTCAATGCTCTCGGCCAAGGAAGGTTATTTTGTCCGATTTGAATTTAATCCGATTAATTACACATCGACAACGTATTAACTTCCCGAATGATTTCATACACATCCAATGTTCAAAAATCAAAAACACCAAGACATTAGGGCAAGGCACCATTCGGCCAACATAAGAATTTAGGGTTTTTGTTCAATTTAAAATTAATCCAATTCATCTTAAATTAACATCATCCTACTCCATTTACAACTCATCCAATGAATTAAAATGAAAAATCCAAGATCCCAAAAATCATTATACATTCGGCCAAGGTGTTAATTTGGGGAAAATAATTCCAAATCATTTTTCATCAAATTAGTCCAACCAAATGAATTTAAACATGTTATATAGCATACTCAAACAAGCAATTTATTCAAATCATGCTCAACAAACATTTACCCAAATTTTAAGCCCTAAAATTTCATGCTTGCAACATTAGCTCATGATGCCATTGTTGGTAATTATCTAAGTCCCAAGATCAACAAGACATGAAATTATGCGTGAATACATCAACGGAGGTAGCGGAATACTCACATTGATCGGTTATGTCGATTTGGAGACGAATCAAGCCAAAAACGCACTGCCTTGATCTCACCACTGCAACAGTCCATGCCTACAAAAACAGAAATTGAGTGAAAACGAAGCTCCAAGCTTCGTCGGATGGATCCCGGCTCATGGTGAACCTCCCTACCACCTTCGCAAGACTCGTAGTGTGCTAGCACTTGCGGTTTTCACCATGAAACCCACTCTTGGCTTCCCTTGCTCACGGTTTTTTGGTTCCAAAACCAGTGAACATTTTTCAGTTGGGCGTGAGGTGAGAAGAGAGAATGAGAGAGATTGAATTGTGTATCAAGTTATTAAAATGATTTACCAAAAATCATTTATATTTATGCCATAATTTTCATTAAATAATAATAAAATTATGACACATAACATGCAATGGCTTAGAGTGTCAAACACTCAAACTCCATGCAATGACATTGAGTGCAATGTACACAATCTACATGCAAAGCATTAGAATGACATGTGTCATGTGGGCCCTCACGTTTCCAAATGAAAGTGGGCCCACGTGCACTCACGCGTTCGGGTTCGATATTTCCGAAATACCGAGCTTACGTCGCGACGTTAATTCAATCGAATTTAAATAAATAATTGCGCCTGGCGAATTATTATTTACGTCGCTAACGAATTAATTCTAAATTAACTCGTTTGCCCGAATTAAAATCTGATTTTAATTCCGCGTCGAAATCTAATTTCGTCTAATATATCGAATATATTAATACATCGATTAATTCCGAATTAATCGTTCTCTCTCTCTTTAGACGACATTTTATCCCGGATAAAACATCTCCGTTATTAATCCTAGATTAATTTTCTCTCTCTTCTGTATAATCCCAGATTATTCAAGAGTGCGAGTTGTGCGTCATCGGTGGATTATCGGGAAGCGACCCATGAGATCCCCGGATAATCTGGCAGTAAATACGGTCGTCGGAGTATCCGAATCACGTACGTACCAAGTACTACGTTCTACCGATTTACGAGACAAGGTCGACTCCTAGCAAAGCACCAAGTCTACCTAATTCTCCGGACATATCCATTTAAGAATATTAAGATCTGTATCAAGCGTAGTATACTATGTATTGTGCATATCGGCCCAGTATCGGATAGTCACGTGCTAGGGCTGGGGCTGGATAAGTGTCTGCCCCGTCCGAAACACATATCGGATGTCTGGTAACTAGTCTCTATAATCGGATATTCATGACCTGGTCATAATATCACGATTGGATGCGCATCACTTTAAGAGCACTAATACCGTATCCTGCGTGACATCATCTCCATTATGACTGGAGTGACACTTCCGTCTTGACATCACATCCAATACACTACGATTCTCAATACCACATACCCGGCATTGGCGTACACAGAACCGGTTACAGTCCTAGACGACCTCAACTAAAGTATATCGATTGTCGTAAGCATTAGCGATGTAAGTCTCAGGTTAAGACTATACACACCTACCTTGATTTCGGCCTCCCATAGACACATCGTCATAATACCAATGGGATTCCGAGGGTCTATCCAGAGCGAAGCTGTTTCCCGTACCATCGGTGAAACACGACCTCCTATCGCACTTGCATAAGTATCCAATACTTATATATATGAGAACTATGTCGTTGTGCCCTCACAACGCGCACAAGTGCAATACTAGCCTATTCCGCATTATCGATGTCCAGTCTCGATAATACTACGGCTAGGGATATTAAATGATTAATCCTTCGTGGACTGATACTGTCTCATATCATCTCAATCCAGGAACTAATCATAGGGACCTCTCTTCATTTATATATCTATGGTGATCTAATCACAAATGATGAGAGTGCAATTTCCTTATTACATAGTTAATTTGCTACAACAACACAATGATCTGTGCAAATAGTGACGCTATGGGTCATTTATCCAACAAAAACAAGTGACCTGAACATGAGCAGCAAAACAGGCCGAACACAGCGAACGGAGAACCGAACAGTAAGCAAAACAGCAAACAGTGAGCTAGGAACCTAAACCATTGAACTGGAGAAGTGAAGCCTTACCCTTCCCTTTTACGACTTCCGTGAAACGCAAGCTGAGTTGGCAAATGTTAACCTGATGGTTATTTTCCACACTCGTTTTCTTCTGTTTATATTTGTATTATTTATTGATATTGCTTGCTTGCATGATTGTTATGTTGAAATGCATGTTGTGGCCCTTGAGTAGATAAATATGCATGAATTATGAGATGTTGTATGTTGTGGCTTGGAATAGAATGAGAGATTGTTCAACTCTCGCGGTATATCGATGGAAACCCGGACATAAATTTCATAGCCGATTCCGAATGGACGGTAGTATGATCTGTACTCGGATACAACCACGTATCGCTTAAGTAACGACACCCTCTTTGTGTTGTGTTGCTTTGATTTATTCATTTTTCGTCACTTGAATTATGCATGTTGCTTATTTATGCATGATTCAAATGAGCGCATGGGCTTAGTAAGTGCGATGAAAGGTCCCCTATTTGAAGGGGTTAAAACCTTTACCACGATGTTTTGCCGTGCCGTTGATGTGTGTTCGGTTGAATGCAAGATACGTTCAATCGGGCATACTAAGTTTGGTATTATTGTTTCTTATTCTTATTATGCATGATTCAATCGAGCGCATGGGCTTAGTAAGGCGATGAAAGGTCCCCTATTTGGAGGGGTTAAAACCTTTACCACGATGCTTTGCCGCGTCGGTTGATGTGTGTTTGGTTGAATGCAAGATACGTTCAATCGAGCATACTAAGTTTGGTATATTGTTTCTTTATTCTTTGTATGCATGATGCGATCGAGCGCATGCCTTAGTAAGTCGGATTAAAGGTCCCCTATTTGGAGGGTAAAATCCTTACCACGATGCTTCGCCGCGCCGGTTGGTGTTATCCTGTTGGGTGTGAGATGAGTTCAATCGGATACGTGAGGTCCCACATTGTGGATTTGTTCGCCTATAAATGTATTGCATGCATCAGGTCTGGTTCCGTTCGAACGCGTTCTCGAATGCTACTCGAACGCAACCTTCTGTTTACCATTCGAACACGTTTACAAATGCTTCGCGAACGCGCACGCACTTTCTTAGTTTCATCATGCATCAGGTCTAGTTCCGTTCGAACGCATTCTCAAACGCCATACGAATGCGAACCGTCTGTTTACCGTTCGAACGCGTTTACAAACGCTACGTGAACGTGCACGCACTTTCTTAGTTTCATCATGCATCAGGTCTAGTTCCGTTCGAACGCATTCTCGAACGCTATACGAACGCGAACCTTCTATTTACAGTTCGAACACGTTATCAAACGCTACGCGAACGTGCACTCATCTTCTTAGTGTTTCATGCATCAGGTCAGGCTCCGTTCGAACGCGTTCTCGAACGCTACACGAACGCGCGCCCACTGAACTGAGTTATTTTTCATCAGATTTCGTACATAATTGTTCCCTAGTAGCTATTCCTTCATATGATGAACCTGATTGCTCCTCTGTATTACGCAAGATTATGTAGGTGTTGTTCATCTGTATTCCCCACATGTATGAGTATAATGTGTTTATTAACTTGTATGCTTTCCGTATGTTAATCTTTATGTATGCAAATTGAGACATAGATTATGTGCTAATATGCTGTATGCAAATTCGGATATATGTTACATGTAATTTTAGATGAACTTGTTGATGCATGCTGTGAATTTAGAAGCATGATACTCTTGGAAATAAATGTTACTTAAACTTGATTAATTATTACATAAATCCTTTCATTACAAGTGACATAAGTAAGGGACATTCCGAACCCAACGTTTGAGGTCTTCTATTGCGAGGGGTGAGTGCGGCCTTAAATCTCATTTTTCCGGTTCACAACCGGGTGCCGACTCCATTATTCTCCGATTTAGTCCCCGTGCTACTCCGTACTCCCAACCGGGCCGCGAGCCCGGGACAGCAGGCGTCGCCCAGTTCCTGTGTCCCACACCTATACCCAATTATGAGAACTATGTCGTTGTGCCTCACAACGCTCACAAGTGTAATACTAGTAATTTACACATTTATCGATGTCCAATCTCGCAATGCTCTGATTATAG